>KB722749.1:428678-462356 GCA_000349905.1 Volvariella volvacea V23
CTATTGAGATTTGCGAGCGTGGAGAGGGAGATGACCAACACATGCTGGGGTAAGCCTTTCTTCCTTATAGCAACCTGACTGGATACACTCGTGTCTTAGGGTAGATGGGGCGCTGCAACCTTGGATGGAAACGCTTTTGAAGACCCTATTAGCACTCAACCCTCTGCCAGACGGGTTTGAAATGATACCAGAAACCCAGATCCCTCCATCACGCGTCACAATACGTCCAGCGACACAACAAGAGGAAACGGAGTCTTTAGACCCATTGCTGGATGACTCGGCGTACCATACTGGCGTAGTCAAGCAAAACCAGCGGATTAGCGCGAATGATTGGAACCAGGATGTTCGGCATTTCGAGTTTGAATTCGAGGACGACATCCAGTGCGTTTATTCCTTGGAAACCAGGATAACCTATACTGAAGCGCATTAGATACTCCCCTGGAGATGTGGCTATAATACACCCTATCGCATCATCACTGGACGTCGAAGGATTCCTAACAACTATGGGCTGGGGAAATATTGCGGATGAATTCTTGTTAGTGGAGCAGACTATGAAGGGTATGTAGTGGTTGACACAAAACTGCCCATCATTGACAATTTGCTGGGAACAGACCAGACACTACCGGACCACCTCCCACGAGTGGCGTCCCTGCGAACACTATTCACTCGTTATCTTGACTTCAATGCCGTTCCAAGACGGACATTCTTTCAATACCTTCGCTGGTTTACAACGGACGACTTGGAGAGGGAAAAGCTAGACGAGTTCCTTTCTTTAGAGGGTGCTGTAAGTCTACTGACTCATGCTTTCACCAAGGGAGCTTATGTCACTTTCCAGGATGAATTATATGAGTATTGCCATAGAGTTAGAAGAACAATTAAAGAAGTGCTAGACGAATTCCGCCATGTTAAGATACCCAAGGATTATATTTTCGATGTCTTTCCTCCCCTTCGCCCACGCGAGTTTTCGATATCCAGTTCCGTCAAGGTCAGTCCTCGTGACTAAGATATTCAATTCACTGTATTATAACGCAAATCTAGAAATACCCTCGCCAAGTCCATCTATGCGTCGCAATCGTTAAATATAAAACCAAGCTCAAGGTACCAAGGAGAGGCATTTGTACGACTTATATGGCTGCTCTTCAGCCAGGTATGCATCTCACTGCTATCACTATGCTCTTTCCTGACCAATGTCTAGGAGACACTCTAAGAATTGGTTTAAGGAAAGGCTTCATACAGTCGCCAACTAATCCTAAAACACCTATAATATGCATCGGTCCAGGCACAGGGGTTGCACCTATGAGATCCTTAATCGAAGAACGCGTGCACTATGACTCACTAGGTACATGCAAGCCCGAATCACACGCACCAAATGTGTAGAACTAACTATTAAACCCCGTACATAGATAATACCCTCTACTTTGGTTGCAGGTCAGCCGATAAAGACCAACATTACGGAAAGGAATGGACTCAGTTAGCTGACAAGGGCCAGCTGGTATACCGTACAGCATTTTCAAGGGACGGACCAGAAGGTGTAAGAAGAACTTATGTTCAACACCTTATTGAAGAAGATGCGGAACGTATATGGGAGCTCGTGGAGGAGAAGAAGGCGTATATCTATATTTCTGGGTGGGTTTCTTATATTTGGTTTTATTGCCTGACCAAGAAGATAATCAACTGAGTTGATAACGTATTCAGATCATCGAACAAGATGCCAGCTGCAGTGAAGGGTGCTATAGCATATGCTATTGAGAAGTATGGGAAGCGGAGTCAAGAGGAGGCGAAGAAGTATGTCGAAAGGTTGGTGCGTGACGGACGTATCATCGAAGAGTGTTGGAGTTAGATCGACGGTTTTCACTTGACTGCTTCAAATCATAATCATAGTAACTCGAAGAGCTATACGTATTCATGGAGTCATTTATCCTTAATTAGTTAATTTGGTTAGGATCTTGTTTACAGTCGTGTGTTGCGGACCGGAGGATCTTTGTAGTCCTTACTAAATGTGTTCTGTTATCTCAATTCACAACAGGAGAGGGTGACTAATGCACTCAGGCGATAACATACCGCACTGTACATGCGGGTCATTTCTTTTTTTTTTTAGTTGAAGTGCAGACTCTCCAACCTATACATGAAAGTTTCTATAAGTGCTGGGATACTACCACTCTGCGGCCCTACAATCCTCAGTGGTGAGGAGATGAGTCTACTAAACCACGGCAAAGAGTAATGACGAAACGCGCACATGGGTCAAGATAGGTATATCTCCTTGGTTTTGCTCTCTTCATCACTTTACAAACTACTTCTACTTTAGTACAGTCTTTCCATTTTTCCAGGAGCGACGTATCGACAAACACATTTTGCAACTTGTCGAACTTTGGGTCGGTGAGTACGTCATCTAATCTCTCTATACTCCGCAGCGATCCAGCGTCCAGTAGGGGGTCACTGCGTACCCAGAAGTGCAGCTCCGTGAGATTGTTGTTCGTGGGAGTCTCCGACAAATGTGATACAATATCAGGGATTAGTGTCCTTCCAGCCTTGCGAATTTCGTGAAGGGGAAGCATGAGACATCTCAAACGCCCCAAAACTTTCCGGTGGAGTAGAAGGGACCGTCCGCCGCTGGTGCTACCGGTGCTGTCCAGCACAGCGTCATCTGGTAGATACAGGATGGGTTATAGTAAGAAGAATATGAAGACATCCAACTCACATCTAATGGGGCAAATTACCAGCACTTGGAGCGATGTACACATCTCAGTGAGTGGCTTGACGCATCCAGTCCAATCTCCTGCACTTGCCACGGTAATTATTAGCGTGGTCAGGCTACGCAGGCTGGCCAAAGACCTTGGGTCCTGCCACCAACGATGCACCGTGAGTATTCTGTCCGAAGCCATAGTCAAGGATTTGACGATGGGCAGTGCATCACCTAGCAGATCGAGATTTGTTCGTTCTGCGAAAGAAATTCCTGCCCCGTCAAGTGTTAAATGTCGAAGAGAGGTGCATTGGCGAACCATATGCGCAGGAATTTGAGCAAAAGTGTCGACGATAAGATGGGTAACTGATGGTTTGCAACAAGCGTGAACGAGCTGCATGTCCTCGGGAAGGTCAGAAAAGGCGGATAGCACCACCCGCTTCAAGTGGACCAGCCGCTCGAGGATGCTAATGATGACAGGAACGCTGGTTCTATGCCTATAAACCACTAGGTACAAGGACTGTATGTATTTCATTTGTACTGGTATATCCTTGATGAACACTCTGAAGGGAATTTTGTCCAATATTTTTCCCTGAATGGCGAGGTGATGAAAGAGGCGCCGTTGCGATGGCAGTGTGAAGGAACTGCAGACTAGGCTACAAGCCCGGAGGGTCATTTGGTCGCCCAGGAGGTAGCTAATAATGAGATCAATGAGTTCAACAGGGATATCTGAGCCAGAAAGCTGAACCATCGTATTTCTGGGCTGCTTCGGGTCGACGTCGTGGTGGATGGCGCGACGTGTGACAGGGTGCTGAACGTGACAATGTTGTGACCACGTGGTCACGCTGTTTGATCACACCGACCACGAATCGCCCAAAACGCTCAACTCGTCAAGTACATAAATTAGCCGGCTATGGACGGACTAAAAGCTGCCAAGTTCGTTGCCCTTTCATTGCGTTCTCGTCCTAGCTCGTTGGCTCATCTATAACTTGCGACTGTCCCCGTAATGGCCACGCTCAAAATCCCTAATGCACAACTTGGATAACGCTGTATTGACCATTTGGTTTCGCTCAACGCTGGTTGCTGCCACTTCAATATAATTGTGGTCTTCAACGACTCGTCAACTCCGTCTTTGTCACCTTGCCTCAACCGAACCTAGGAAACGCAAGCTCACAGACAAATCAGTACCAAATGCCGTCCTCCAAGACCCCGATTTCTCACAAGACTCGAAGATGTACCAAGACCTACTGGATATGGAGCGAAGACTGGACTGGACGATGATGAGGAAGAGAGTAGAGGTTCAAGATGCGCTAGCCAGGAATCCTACGGTATGTGTGCTGTTGGATTTGCGCGTTCTACTCAACTCACAGGTGCGCTTCGTCTTTGGCGTTGGGATTTTGTTATACGCGTTTTCTCTCCCTCTTTTGTGGTTCATTCAACCCGCGCAACGACGCAAATGACTCGACGGACCGATATTAGACAACACGAAAGCTAAGAATATTCCTAAGTCACGCCGTCTCTGGACAACTATGGCAAACGGGGGGCACATCCGACCAACCGCCGAACTTTGAGAGCGGAGATGGCATTCCAGCTTGGTCCTTCAAAATTGAAGGGCGATTGCTCGAGGTGCGTATTAACGTCAGACCTATAACACGAGGCGGCGGGGGTGCTCATGAATTCTGTGAACCCACAACACACGGGCCGTGGTTTGGGTTTGTAGTTGCCGAATCAGCGGAATAGGGATAAGGTTCCGATGCGCAAGTTTTCGACGTTGATCAAGAGAATGGTTGTAGAGTTGGATAGGGACCCGACGTTGTATCCAGAGGGGAATATCGTAGAGGTGAGCACATAGGTGCTGTGGAATACTGGGGAGAATAACCAACACTCTCATTGCTCTAGTGGCCACGGGCGACAGGAAACCACAACCCTCCCATGGATGGATTCTCAATACGAAGAACTGGCGACACACCAACTAAAATTCGCGTTTTGATCTACTTGGAGCACTATCCTGAGCAATTCAAGGTGCATCCTGAGCTTAGTGCGTATTTTGTATTCACTGGGATTACGTTTACCCATTTTTGTATAGGTGCTATTTTGGGTATTCGGGAAGAAAGTCGACTTGGGGTGATACAAGCGCTATGGAACTACATCAAGGTGCAAAACTTGCAAGACAAGGTGGATAGGCGACTCATTCGCGCCGACGACAAATTGAAAATGGTGCGCAGCCGCAGCAGCTAGGATTCATATTCCGCAATGGAAATTAATTTCGACATGTTCCATTCCTCATATCTCCACCACAGATTTTCGGAACAGAATCCATCCCGTTCCAGGCTATCCCTGAGGCCGTTAATAAGTTTTTGGGACCACCAGACCCAGTTCAATTGCATTATACAATCAACCCGTCTGTGCCCCCACTAGAACGACCTTCAGCGTGGGATGTTGACGTTAAAATGGAAGACTCGGCACTGAAAGCAAAGATGAATGTACTGCTCCAGTCGACAAAAGAAAGCACACAGACGCTCGCTAAGCTGGACGAGGAGGTGGGTTCTTTATCTCATAAGCGAGAATGCTATGTCTTCCTCGAGGGTGCTGACATGCAATCGCCGCCTTCCTTCCGTTCACGATTCTCCACCCAATTACGCGATACGTGATACGATAAGATTGCACGTCACGCGCAGTCGCTTCACAATTCATATGTCAAGCGAACATTTCTGGAATCGTTCGCTAACGATCCGGCGCACTTTATTCAAACATGGCTGGAGTCGCAGTCTCGTGATTTGGAGACTATACTTGGCAGTGGGCCTAGTGAGGGCATGACTGTGAGACAAGAGGAGTTGAGGAGGAGCGAGTTTTTCCAGTTGCCGTGGGTGGAGGAGGTGAGTAATGCATCGATTGTGTTGGAAATTACGTGTGCTGACCGAAATCGCTTTTGTCAGGCTGTTGCTGTGCAGGAAGGAATGCGGCTCGCGGCAAAAGGGATGCAGTGAGGCGGGTGGCGTGTTGGCGTTGCAAGCTGCTCGCGCGGGATGGTATGTGGGTTATTGTTGTCCTATAGTATCCTAGTTGTTGTTGGCACAGCATCCCTCTATCCCTACGGCTGTTTTCGCAATTTATTCTTAGCCGCTGTGGCGATGAACGCTTGTCTCCACTGAGGTAAATAGTGGTGCGCTCGGACGTCATTCTTATCCACGAAGTCAAATCAAATGGCCCAAGTCGTGTGACTTCTGGACATGATGCGTTTATCGCCACGTCTCCCTGTCAAAGCTATGCACAAAACACCACCTGCACTCCAGCCTGCACCACGCCTCTGCCAGCGATTCGCCATCAGGCATCGGTACATCGGTGAATGCGGGGAAGAGGCTGATGGATGCCATAACTGCCAAAGGGAAGACTTCCAGATATGGAACCCTCCCCGATCACTGCCCTTTTATGGATGTTCTCGGCACTGGCCGTCTCCCCTTCAAATATGGCAGACCAAGCATTTTACTGGCAGAGACCCCGCTTCTGGTGGCACCACTTTTTCTCTCGAGCTCATTTGTCTTTGACGCATGGCCAGCAAACAGGTGCGTCTGTCCGTCCGCCCCCGTCGTTGGCGGTGTCGTTGGCGTCTGCGTTGAGCTGACGCCCTTTCGTTTGGTCCGTCTCCTGTTAATAGTTGGGCAAGCTTCGTCAGGTTAGTTCGTTTAGCCGTTTTTCTTGTCCATCACTTTCTTTGCTTGGGGCGGGAAGGCTGATGAATGCGTTTTCTTGGCTGGCGCTCGACAACATGGCGCTTGGGTCGTATCTCGCGCCCTGTCGCTTTGTCAACTCTCTCAGTGGGCGGGCGAAGTCATTTCCTCGAGAGATAAGACGACTTTTACGGATGAATTCAAGGACCTGGAGACGGATATTGATTTGAGGAGGGAGGGTGCTGCTCGGTATGTTGGATCATGTTTCAGTCGTGCCGCGCGCTGCGGTTTACGTTGTTGGTGCTGACTTGGGGTGGTAGACTCCTGGTTGCGTCGGATGCATACCACCATGCCTTGTCTAGGAAGAAAGAGAGCGAGGCTCTCAATGACGATGTTAAGCTCCTTCCTATCGACGCCCTTGGGATTGTCATGACAATTCATGGAGAGGATTATGGAGAGGACTCGCTGTATGGTGAGCGCATCTTGCTCTTCACGCCTGCTTGCCTCTCAACTGTTTGTGAATACAGGTAATTCACTTATCAAGATGGGCAGGGCCCATAGCAAGATTGCCACAATCCAAGAGGCGTACGCTCTAACATTCCAAGATACCTACATGATCCCACTTCAGAAGTTCGGGGAGAGGATCAAAGAGTACGACCAACAGCGAAAGAAATTGGATAGTCGGAGGTAAGTCTTTCTGCCACATTCCCTTGGCCGATTGAGTTCCGACGTGCCGTGCTGCATTTGTGTTTTGGCAGATTGAGTTATGACGCTGCGGTTGCTAAATTTGAAAAGCTGAAGGGAGGAAAGAAGGAAAAGGAAAAGAAGGAAGCAGAAGAGGAAATGGAACGTGCCAAACAGAGATTGTACGTGTGGTTTCGCTGTGTGGCGTGTCCAACCATGCTGATCCCTCTTGACAGCGAGGACACAGAAGAAGAGGTCCGGGGTCAGATGCATGATATCCAGGAAGAGGAAATTTCTCAACACCGCCAGCTGGCTAATCTTTTGGATATTGAGATCAATTTCGTGAGTCAATATTTGGAAGTTCTCAAGGAAGTCAAGGCAGAGTGGAATGAGTGAGTTTCTTACATCTATAATCGAGCGTTCTATTAAAATACAACTCCAGTAGCGGCGTTGCTCCCCACTCAAGACGGCCCAGTCGGGCACCCAGTCTCCTCCGTCCCAAGAGTCGAAGTGACTCCGTCCGCTCCAAGCGTTCCGCCCGTTCCGAATCCGCACACGCATCAGAAACCGAGGACCTACAGCGCACTCCCAGCAAACGGCGTCTCTCCAAATCCGAATCGACGCCCAGCCGGCCTCCTTCCCGTCCCGTTTCACGATTGTCGAGGAAGCGTTCCGACAGTAATGCCGCTGCTGGCAGCGACAAGGAGACGGAGAAGGACAAGTCGGATGGGAAGGCCGAGAAACAAGGTCGACGATTGAGCGTTACGGGATGGGCTTCTAGTGCGGTTGGCTCGATGACGAGTCTAGGCAAGAAGAATAAGGACAAGGACAAGTTCTCGGCGCTGCAAGAGAATGATGAACAGGAGGGTCAAAAGGGGTTGAAGAGGTCCAACAGCAACCACTCGATGGGGATTATGTCGCACATTCGGAATAAATCCCGTGATACGCCCACTTCATCACCCAAGATCCCACCACGTATCTTGAAGCCACCATCACTCCAAGACAAGAAGGTCGTCCGGGCGCTGTACGATTTCGCAGGTGCTCCTGATGAGCTGGCGTTCAAGACTGGAGATGAGATTGTGGTGCTGAACGAGGTTTTGGATGATTGGTGGATGGGAGAGATTGGTGGGAGGACGGGGTTATTCCCTACTGCTTATGTGGAGGTTGTTCCTGTTCCCAGGAAGCCTGCTCTGCCACCGAGGATTTCCCGGCAAGATTCGACGTCGAAACAGGCAATACGTTCAATCCCCTCAGAAGATGAATTGAACAGAGAAGAGGAGAGTATGGATGGACATAGTACTGATGATGGAGAGGATTATCATGACTTTAGTGCTCCGCCGCTGACACCGCGTCACAGTCCATTCTATGGGGTGCCCTCGGACACGGTGAGCATTACTAGCAGTAATGCGGATGAGGAGTTGCACTTGCAGCAGCAGCAACAGCAGGTGCAAAACTCGAAGATTCTAGCGGCGGCAGTGATGGGCGATGCGAAGAGACCTGCTCCCGCGGCGCCCCAAATCGCTCGTTCCGCAACTGCAGACTCGGGTTTGATCGCGACGAAGAAGGCTCCACCACCGCCTCCACCTCGACGAGCGACTACGTTGAACGGTGGAGGTACCCCGCCTATACCTGAACGCCCTAATCGACCTACGATTACCCGTACACATTCGGCATCGTCTGGCTCGACGCCTCCGTCTTCGTTTGAAGGTCGGGATAGGTATTATGACGCCTCGCCTTTTGAAAGCGCTAGTGAACTCACTACCCTCAATACCAATGGAAATGGAAACGGAAATACCAATGGATGCAATGACTTCAAGCAGAATCCGTTCAAGCCCAAGGGAATGTGCAGCAATTGTTTCAGCTATCATTAAACCCTTGTCTTTTTTGTCGGCCTCGCTTTTTCTTCTTGTTTATTTAACTCTCTGCTCTCGTACCGCGTGTGTATTATGACCATTTACGAACCTCCGCTCGTCGACTTTCCCTCTAGATACACGTAGTACCAGTCTAATCCCCTCTGTAGTATCACCCAGCGAGAATGCAATCTACGCGTTCTGATTGGACGCGGTTCGCTAAACCGGATCTGTGATCACCCAGGGGTATCACGTGATGTGGAGTAAGTACCCCTGAAATCCAGATTCCCATACCCAAGCCGATTGGTAGTGGGACCTGCCATATATAACCCGGCTTGCTCAAGCACCTCCATCTCCCGTCTCTCTCCTCGTTGCGACCTTGCTGCAAGTATGCCCGGCGGCGACAGTTTGAAGAAGAGGAAGATTGCCGTGTTGGGCACGCGGTCTGTTGGTGAGTGGTCTATTTTTTGTCGATGCGGGTCGCAGTGGTTGATCATGCGGCGGTTGTAGGGAAATCGTCGCTGGTGAAACAGTTCATCGAGGTTAGTGTCGACGCCTCTTCTTTTTTTGCGCTCCTCCCCACACCCCAATTCCTCCGGAGACAACAACTCCTCCCGGAATGACAAGACCCGGGTCCTCTCCGATTCACTTCTTGCTGCCTTTCGTTGTCGTTCAAACGCAAATAGAGACGCCAAAACAACTCTTCCCCCTCCCCCTTCCCTCCCGCTCTCGTCCGTCTTGATTTTTTAGAACCATTTCGTTGAATCGTATTACCCAACTATTGAATCCACTTTTGCGAAAAGTGTGACTTATAAGGGAGTCGAATACGATTGTCACATCATAGACACGGCGGGGCAGGTGAGTACTTTGCCCATCTCGTTTGCTTTTTGCGATGCTCAGCAAAACGTCCGTGTCCGCGGAACGGATAGGACGAATACTCACCACTAAACGCTCAATATGCGATTGGGATCCACGGCTACATCCTGGTTTACTCGATTGCATCGAGAAACTCGTTCAACATGATTCAGATCATTTACGACAAGATCATCGAGTTTTGCGGCGTCAGCGATATCCCGTGTGTTATTGTCGGCTCTAAATCAGACCTGCACCACAAGTGAGTGTCTCTCTCTATTCTTTGCTCACTGTGCATCTTCCCTGCCTCCTTCACTTCAACCCCCTATCGTTGTTCGGCCGCGACACGCCACTCGCGTGCATACGTGCACATCCACTCGGCCCCCCACGTCCTGTTTCTATTTCTCCCTTCCCTTCGTCCGCTATCAAGGGTCCAGGTTCATCAAGTGCCCTTAATAATTCACAATGCATGTGAACCATCAATTCATCTCTGGACCCTATGGATGGGATTTTGACGATTTTGGCTTTGCTTGGGATCAAGCAGCCTGGATCGTTTACGTAAATTGATACATCCACTATTGGACCCTGCTTGACTGAGGGCACAGTCGTTATCTGTTGCAATGCCACGATGTTTGTCGCCTGCATCTCGTGGGCGTGCTCGTGCTTTTGTTTCGCGCATATATGCTGTACCTGACGGTCTAATCGGGTTACTGACTGCAATTTCTTGTTTCTGTGGAACAGTCGACAGGTTGAACAATCAGAAGGCGAGAAGCTGGCACAAGCTAATAAAGCTGCTTGGATCGAGACGAGTGCCAAAGAGAACGTCAACGTAGGTTAGTACCCTTCTTTTTTTTCCCGTATCAACGTCAGCCCCACTCCCATTCTTGGGTGCCTTCATTAATGACGATGTTCCTGGCTGTTGATGCTGTGGGGGCGTTGAATGTTGATTGCTGATTGCTAACCTTGGACTGGCGGTTTGCGTTTTTTTAGGCAAGGTGTTTGAATTGGTGTTGTCAGAGATTGAGAAACGCACTACGCCTGCACAGGCCGAGCCACAGGCCAATCGATGCGTTATCATGTAGACTCGGACTTTGCCCAGATAGATTGGTCTTTGGTTCTTGGTTCTGTTGATTAGTTGTATGACTCTTTTTCTTGCATTTTCTTCCGCTCCCCACTCTTGTTGTGCCTTCTTCCTAGATTGACTGGTCGTTTTGATGTGATGTGCTATTGCGCCCCTTTGCACTTTACTTCACCCCACATAGACTTCTGAAGGGCTGTTATGGTTACTTGTTATTTATCTTGGTTCTGAATGTCAGTTATGCCTCCTCTCTCCCCAGGTCCCTCCAACTGGCTTCCTTATAGGTTCTTACGCCACCAGTAAGTGCACAACCGTCGCCACACTAATATGCGGCACATAGATGCATCAACCTCCCGAGCTGTCACTTACCATATGTCGGTTGATTCTGTCCCTCATGCAAACGTCAATGTCATCCATTGGCATTACGGCAGACCAATGTTCTGAGCTTAAGCGACATCCCGAGCTCGATATCTGTATGGTTAAAAGTCTACTGCTCTAAGCGCGTTATAGCCGATATGAACGAACGTGCCGACGCCACCGACACAGTTGCGTACCATGTGCGCGCTATTTTTGTATTGTGTGGCTGAAGCGCTGAAGCTTGGCCAACCACATGCGTCGGCTCGAATGTATTGATGCTTGAGATGAACTATATTGTACCAGATGGGCTCTAGAGGAGGTGGTGTTGCTACTCTACTATTGCGCGCTGCGGGTGCCGCGTTCAAGCCCATGTTTCACGCGTTTTGAACTGGCCATATCATCTAGTTGCTGCCGGTGAGCAAAGACATTATGCAGTAGTCGAGCACTGCAACCGCGAGCTCCTTGCTCGACGTGATCGCTCTCTGTCCGAGACGGTGGCAGAGAAAACGGTGATAAGGCTTAACTTGGTATCCCAGCATTAAGCAATGTTGACTTTTACCTAGTGTCTGGCAACAGCAAGACTTGGAGGGCTTGTTCAGGACATGGTCTGCATCAAGTGCTTTGATTGCACCCCCACATCGGAGTACTACACATCTTCTAGAAGCGCCACAGCACCTGAACTAGTGAACGCCAGGCTTCCAGTCGAGGCTTGGATATAACTGAGCCACTGTGCAACTGTATGCGAGCTGATATAACTCCCTTGCAGATAGTGTCAAACTGTTATTATTACTACCCTCTTGGTGACTTTGAGGCTGGCGACACAAGCCTGAACAAAGCCACTTGACCACAAGTTGTAAAAACTGAACAAAATAACAGCAAGCTCAACTCGTCACCATCATTCTGGCTGGTTACTCCCAGCGCCCATGTACTGCTTTCCAACCAAGAAGTGCCTGATGAACTCCTCGACGCCATTATTAGCCACCTCACAGGAGACCAACCGACTCTTCGGGCTTGTAGTCTTGTCAGCCGTGCTTTCTCATCACCCTCTCAACGATACTTGTTTTATCGCCTCAGCATCGGGTATGGTTTTCATAACAGACCCCCACTTAGGACGCGTAATGTGGAAATTTCCGTACACCTGAAGCATGTGCGGTCTTTGTATCTCGTAACAACTTCTCACAGATTCTCTCTTCCGCTCATGACCAAGATCCTCGAGCCAATGGTCAACTTGAAGCGGGTGCAAGTGGCTGGCATATTTGACTGGCCCGATGATGTGGCACTCCTTCGCGCTTGCTGTAAACCTTCTGTCATCGACTTTTCCATTTGTGGCAATGCTCTTATTTCTCCAGAATGGATCCGCCAATGCACTTCCCTTCGATATTTGAAGCTTGAATGGGCAAGCATTTCCCTCACTGAATCTCCGGGGCGCGACTCTACATGTGATGAAATACCTATCAAGTCGTTGTTTATAACCTTTTCCCCAGGAGAACGTCGGGTGCACCACTGGTTGCAAGGTACAGGGCGCCCAATCAATCTGCCTAAATTGACCATGCTCGTCCTTGATGCGAAGAAGCCAGAGGATTGGACTCGATATGCAAATCCTTCACAGTTGAAATGTGTCCATCCCTAGAGGTGCTAGTCATCATACCTCCTTGCCTCTGTGAGTTCGGCACCGTTGTCCTACTTTTGACCTACCCAACTGAGATACATCAGTCAGAAGTGTACCAGACAACACCAACGGCGAACAAGTCTTCCTAAATCGGAGAATATTAGGTCGTTTAAGATGTCTTTTGTTTGTGCTGCAAGAAACGAAGCTTGGACTGTCCTGGATTCCATGGGTTATATCATGCTTGTCTGAAATCCCCACAAACAATAATCTCACAGAATTGCACTTTTGGATGTACGGCATCACCCGCGTGAACCCCCTGCCAGATGTTAGTTGTCGTGAGTCCTGGCTACGAAATCAGGAAAAACTGGACGATGCCCTTATGGAACCCAAATTCAACAATCTGCGGGATGTTTATATCGATACGTCGCAGTTGACATATCGTCAGTACGCTGATTGGACCGGCGAGGCGATGAAGAGAACGAAGCAGTGGAAATCCCTCGACCTTGACTCCTGTGGGTATTTCCTGTTAGCAATTACCGAACTGATCGCTTCATCACTTTAAGTTCCAGGGTCCAAGGAGGACTCAATATAGATTCGTATGGAGAACTTGTTGTATAGGGCAGAGAGCCTAATCAGCGCAGTCAGACGGTAACATAATACGGTGTTTGATGTCTGTCAGTGTCTTATTAGAATGCATCCGATACACTCACCATTCCGCCGTGTTCAACTGGCGCCATTTGATGTGACTCGATGAACCTATCATCTCATGGCTGAGTAACTCCAAGTTACCGCTGTATCTTTTCCTGTTTCATCACGGTAGGCGTAACTCAAGGATAAACTCCCATACCACTATGGGCGAGATGTTCGTGTAGGGGTAGGCGGTTTCGCCGAGCAGATGAAAGTACATTGAACTTGTAGATTAACAGACTTAAAGCAGCATACGCCCACAACCAAGTAACGTAGATAAGACAGCGCTTCGGATGGACAATGAGCTAGGATGATGAGTGTTCCGCCCTATGGCCCATTGAGGACATGGCCTTCGGCCAGTTGGCGATCCAAGGAAAATTCAGGCAAATGGTAAATAGCAAGACGAGAATGCATGCGGTTATAGGCATGCAAGTGAGTACTCTGAGCAGCTGTCGGGTATCGGCTCTTAAGCTATATGACCACTACGCTGACTATGATATGCATCCCCTGGAAAGCTGCAAAAACAATATCGCGATCGCTGATGCGAAGCATAGGTGCTCACTAATAACACTTTGTGACACTGTTCTAGCGCGAGCGCGCCCGAGCTGCCGCTTTTAACAAGTTGGACTATTGCTTCATTACATACATGGTGCGAAATTTGACTATATCGATCTATGCTACAACGATGAACTATACATTGCTCTGTTGAACTAATCCAAATTGGCCAGACTTCGTATACCCCAGTTTTACCTTCACTTTCTCGCTGTGTGACACATGTTCGTCGTCGTCTACCTCAAACGATGGGAATGGATCATTGAAACCGCCTGCAGATGACGCAGCGATGACGTGTAGGATGTTATTGAGGTCGAAGTGATCTTGACCCTCCACATCGGGACTTGTCGTGGTACGAATGAGCGTCAGAAGGACTAGGACGATAGATAGTGCAGCAACGAATGTAGGCGCAAGGAGTACCCCCGGCAGTGCACTTGTGATCTGGTGCCACCCGATCGTCTCTGCAAAAAATGTACCGTTCGTTATATGGCGGAATTCTTCCGGGACTGGTGTGCCTTCCTCTCCCCAGAGTTCGTTGCCCGATTCGATGTAAGAGGCCCGGATGAGCTTGTAACGACAATATGAATCTCTCAAGTTGAAAGATAGGGGTGGAACCTACTGTGCCTATAAACTCAAATGTTCCGGTCAAGAAGGCTTCCTACGAGGGACTCTCAGAGCGATATGTATGCTTTGGAACGAATTACTCACCAGCATCTCCCTGACTACTTCATTCCTTACAGTACGGTCATCAATGATTGCCGCTTTTTGGTAGTAGAACATGGAAATGGAATCGCCAAGAGCATGTGCTGTTAGGCCTTGCATCCTTTCAAGGGCGTCTGGAAGTATAGATGCAGCAACAAAACCGGCGGTAGGCTGGTCTTCACTTTTTCGTGGGGGGTCTATGTAAATAGTATCGGGCAGCCGGGACGCAGAAAAAGCACCCTGGGTATAGTGGACATTCACTTCTGTGACTTTGGGAGAGATTGTGCAAACTGTCATATTGACCCAGTTGTAGTTCCCCATTCCAATGAGAATGAGTTCTACGAGAATCAGGGATGATGATCAAAATACTTCCCAGCGACTCAGACGTACCATATTCAGTCTGATTGTTCATAATGCAAGTAGTTGCGAATATATTGTTAGCACCGTCTTCCCCTACCTCCGTCGTGTGTCCTATAATGCTTTATCACATAAAATCAACAAAAGTCGTGCAACATGGACTTACCATACGCTTTTTGGGTTCCATCCCGACAAGTAAAGCGGACCCAATTGTAAACTAAGTTAGCACCGTGTTCATTGTTTACTGGTATTTCCACTGGCCCTTCAAGAGCAGGCGTGGTACTCTCATCCAACGGTTGGTACTCGCATTTGATATCTGCAGTAAAGCCTTGCTGCGTGACCGTGTAGTTGGAGTGAAAACCGGGTAGTGGATCCGGAGGGGGTGGGGTTAGTGCAGTAACAGGCAGCATAGCGTCCACAGACTGTCCAACCGCGCTAAGTAATACCTCCAAATTCAAAGGCATTATTCCAGCTGTCATGCTGCTTAAGAATTTGACTATACACTCGTTCTTTCCACTTGCCTGTGGACTTGTGAAACGACATCTCATTAAAGTTGAAGTTGGGAGTTTGATTATACATTGCAGACACTGTTGTTGCTCCGCTATCCGCCAAAAGCGGAGTGATGTTGATGTAAGTATCTGCATATTGTTAAACCAGATGAATTCACCAAGGGAACAAGGGCGTACGAGGGTGGAGTGCATCACTATCATAGTCCTCCTTCAATTTTTCGACAAATCGCTCATTCTCAAAGTCAACACCGTAACCTAGAATTGGTGTTCCGATCTGAATGATCCTTGGTGTCAACAGTGTAGTCCACCTGTCATGCTCAGCAGCTTTGTTCAGTGCATTCTGTCACCCACTTACCCTGCTGTTTGAGCGCTCAGGGCCGCAACACAAACAAGGGCTGAGATCGTCCACTTTAAGCGCCGAAAGTTCAGGACAGGCCTCTTGCCGGCCATCTTCATGCTCGAGGCAATCGCAAAAAGGGACATGGGCTGGGAAAGGGACATCGCGACGGAATATCGAATCGCATGCGAGTAGAAACTGCAAAGATGAGCGGTCGATGAGTGCCCAAACAGCACAATACCAACAACGTACAACGCAGTGGTGATAGAAATCAATGTGGCAACCAGTGTAACGATGAAAGTCACGGATGAAGGGGCTTCTCGTGCTGCAACGGCGAGATAATCTGGAAGCGGCGTAGGTTTAGCCCGGGTAGCGAGATAGAATGCCCATCCTCCAAACAGGATTGCGGATTGGCCCAGTATGATTACGATTGGCATATAAACTCGTGGTTGCAGAAGGACATTTCGGCGACGGCTGTAGCAATGATGATAAGTATCGCTGTGCAGCTGCACCTCGAAACATGGCCATACCGCTGTGTACTTCGTGGTTGTGGCCCCTTTTCATAAGAGGAGGTATATGATGACGCATCATCGGCCGCGGCACTCAGAAGTGGCTTGAGGGTTTGGGAGCTTGGTCGTGGAGGCATGGAGATCCACCGCGGACTGCCCCGTAAGCCCTTTTATAAGGCCAACTCTTTAATAGGCGACATCGATTAAATGCCGCTCAAGGGCATGCGACAGCAAGTGAGGGTCAAGATGATAGATATGGAAGCTGGGTGGTAAGGGTACTGCATTTTGCAGCAGCTTACGCATCTGTTGGTACCTGGAAAATCCGCTTGCGAATGGCACTGAGCCCATTTAGAAGTATTGCCCGCAGCCACAGGTGCATGGTTGCTAATGCATTTCCCGCAAATTGGGAAAGGTCTCGAATCAGTCCTGCCCAAAAGGGGAGTACGAACAATTTGAATAAGGGTCGTAGGCTGACTCGGTCAGGTAAAGCCTGCCTATTCTGCTATGTGTGATGATCATTCGTCAGCACAACAGCAGGAGACTTGTCACTTCGGTACGTAACCGCCCTGCCCGCAACTCACCCGTTGTGCAGCCTCTTGAACGGAGGTTGAGCTGGGAATGTTCCAATTTTCTGAACATACAGCTATCCACTGAACTTCCTTTTAGCCATCGAGACCCATATTTCACCTGCATGGCCTCCAGGCAACTCTTTTATCTTGTTTTACTCGGGGAACGAGATTAAAGCAATGCGTCCAGGGAAACCCTTCAAGTCGAGACAACGAGCACCAATCGTAGGCTAGTACCCGCCGCATGTAGACTCAGTCTCGTTTCAATATACAAACCCGAAAATATGGCCTGGACGCCACTTGCTCGTGTCAATATCTGTACGTGTTAACAGTGAGACCATGATATTACTCTCAGAATAGGCGCGCCTACCTTCCAGAAGATATGTAGGGTTCTTGAATTCAAATGCCACTTGCGACATAGCCTACTATTGCCGCAATCTCCCATGCACTCATAAAAAGGACAGGGACACGCTTCGTAGATGCGTTTTCAAATAGGTCTTCTTCTCTCCCCTGCAGTTGAATGCGCACAAGAGGACGCCCATCACTTTAACTTCAAGGCAACGGGCTTTGCGGCCTATGTCTATTACCCCAGGTGCAAGTATCCTGGACTCTTTTGTCCATTTGCGCCGTGGTTGTCTCCTCTAGTGTGAGTCCTAGCATGCTCGTGATCAGTGTTCTGAAAAACCAACACCTGGTCGAACCACGCTTGCACTTAGGCCTTGACCATTCTGCGCATTGCGATTTACGGGCCACCGCGGAAAGGTGCATATACTGACCTGAAGGTAGAGTCTGGACCCTCCGCCATCGATACCGAGGTTTCGAGGCGTCGTAACTCTTGCGAACTTGAAAGTCGTATCAAAAGCCGACTTCAAGAATAGCGCAAGGCGTTGATGATGCAGGCATGATTCCATGGTACGTCGCGACCAAGTAGTTTCAGCATGTTGATCATCGATGGGGTCAGGTGCGCAGACGTTATCGCTCTCAGCGGCTTCTCGCATGGACTAAATGGGGTTCATAGTATCCCCTCCACAGCTTGCACCATTTGGGTTGATGAAAAGCGCTGCCCTAGGCTCTGGGCCAGACGAGCGCTCCTCCATGGCAGTCAGCGTTAATATTGGCCCTGGGAATTGCGGCTGTGGCGGACCGCTTACGCCGCGGGTTCTGAGCGTGCTCGTCGTGCGACAGAATTCGCAATACTTGCTGACTATGCCCGGATCATCGCGAGCACATCCTCTGATCAGCCCGCCTTGTCCGCCATCATGTCCGTGCTCGAGATCCCGCCCAGAACGTTGCGCGTCTCCGTCGTCCAAGCTTGCTGTGTCGCGTATGATGTCGATAAGACGTTGGACAAGCTGGAAAGACTCGCCAGTTTGGCCAAGGAGAGGGACGGCACTGAGCTAGCCGTTTTCCCGGAAGCTTTGTGAGTGCATTTTGCCGGCCAGACTTGCGCTTCAATGCTTACGGATTGCTATGCACCGCGGCATGCAGCATCGGAGGATACCCCAAGATGTCAACGTTTGGTGCTGTAGTAGGTGAACGTAGCCCTGCGGGACGCGATGAGTTTGTACGCTACCACCAAGCCGCTATTGAACTTCCTTCTCTCGCGCTTTCTCGGATTGAAGAAATTAGCAAGAAAACCGGCATTTTCCTCGTCGTAGGTGTTATTGAGAGGGACGGCGGAACTCTGTATTGCACCGCCGTCTTCGTCGACCCGGTGGAAGGATATGTCGGGAAACATAGGAAACTGGTTCCTACCGCTTCGGAGAGATTGATTTGGGGGCAGGGTGATGGATCGACGTTGCCCGTTTTGGAGAGAAAGTTCGGTAGTGAAAAAGGAGAGAAAAGTGTCAGCGCTAAACTCTCCGCTGCTATATGTTGGTAAGTCGTCGCGCAAGGCTCCGTATTGTGCTTCTGATGAAAAAATAGGGAGAACTACATGCCTCTTCGTGAGCTCTCTCCTGATCTAGGTGATACGGTGCTGACGTCGCTGCAGTTCGGTACAATTACTATGCTCTTGGCACTCAGCTCTATTGCGCACCGACAGTTGACGCTCGCCCCGTCTGGCAGAGCACTATGGCTCACATCGCGTTAGAAGGACGATGCTTCGTTCTGTCAGCTTGCCAATTCGCTCAAGAGAAAGACTACCCACCAGATCATGCCGTGGCAGACGCCGCTTCGAGGAACCCTGAGAACGTCATGATCGCAGGGGGCAGTGTCATTATTGGACCGCTGGGCCAAGTTCTGGCCGGTCCTCTGAGAGATGGGGAGGGAATTCTGACAGCCGAGATTGATCTCAACGATTGTGCGAGGGGGAAGTTCGACCTGGATGTCGTCGGACATTATGCTCGCCCAGATGGTGAGTTATCTCTCATTTCACACACCACGCTTCTAAATGCTACTCCTAGTATTCTCCTTTGGCGTAAATACCGCACAAAATGGAGTATAGCCTCGTGTATGATATTCTGTCCAAACAATCATCAATTCATTAGCTACAATAAGCGCCAGTCCAATGCGCCCTTCGGCAAGGTCCGAAATATTTTAGGGGTCGACCTTAGGGGCCCAACTCCCCGCTGTAGGGTGCGAGGAAGGTTTTGGAGGTCAAATACACCCATATGCCCTCAATGGATGAATGCAAAAGGCGTGTGCAAAGGTGAGCCTGCGCTTTGTGGCATCCGGAGAGTGGCTGGCATGTGCCAGTATGCCCACCCCAAAGCCATGCCCCCTTCAACCAGCTGTGCCAGACTATCGCTCCGGGCCACGGAGGTGTAAAATCTGTGTCGTTCGTTTCTATTTGATGGCGTTAGTTGGTAACGGAAGCCACAACACCTCATGGCCGGCCACAAGCAAAACAAGGCGCCGGCCACCAAAGCATCTCGGTGAGTTCCTTGAACACGTTTTCATCATGGAGACCACTTAGTGCACCCGAGTCAACAAAGGACGTTGGCTTGATTGGGAAGCATCGGCCCAGTAGCGTGGATTGTGCATTGGAATTCTGTTCGTCAAGCCCAATTTGGTAAGCCGTGAATATCCAACCGCACATCGGCGTCCCAGGTAATGTGCACTCAGTCCAATATACCGTCCCACAGATGACAGAAGCACTGACATATTTGGCTTGTGTCCTTTGTCCCGGGCACCATGAAACGGACATGATGAACGCGCCACAGGGTCGAAGTATCCACCGAAAGTCGTCGCAATCCATTTCTGGACTGCCACTGAGCGCACTAACTGTGGCATGTCAAGCGCTTTTGCACATTCACAGAAAGCGTCACCGGACTGGCACATGGAATTATCCCGAGTGGACTTGATATAAAATCCCCCCGTCCTACTCAACTGCCTCCCAAGTCCTGGTCACTCCTCGCCCAGTACCTTTTTGCGTCCCTCCCACCTCACCATGACACCTCCAGGCGTTTCCTCCGTTGGGTTCAACCTCAAACAGGCCACCCCACCCGGCTCCAACACCTTCTCCCTTCGTGCTCATGGAATCGACTGTGTAGCCGCCTACTCTGCCGTCTGCAGCCTTCCACCAAGCTACGGCGCGCGCTCCAATGGCACATTCCTAGACCCCTACCTGGCCTCCGCCTCTCCCGACTTCCTCCTCTCCTCCGTCTCCGATCCGCCAAGGATGACAGAATACGGGCCCCCCCTGCTCGGCGATCCAAACCCCTTCGGCGACCCCTTCGTCATGGACTCGGGGAAAGAGAAGGAGGACGACGCTCAAGCAGGGAACAGTGAGCCCCCCGAGGTTTTGAGTACCCTGGATAAGTTCAGGAAACTCCAGATTGCGAAGGGCGCTACCAGCGGTGATGTGGACGGGGGAGACCCCAACGGCCTCTATGTCTCCGAGGCCACCAAGCTCGGCACGCCCCTCCCGATGATGCTCATCATCCCGAGCCACACGAAGGGGAAGTGGGACCCGGTTTTCGGCGGCCTGACCGCGGAGGATATCGTCCTCCAGGACGCAAAGGACCAGAAGGAGCTCGCGAAAGAGAAGGCGAAGAAGGCTCGAGGCCGTCCTCGCAAGCGATCTCTCACAAACTACCTGCCGGCGCCGAAGAATGCAGAGTTTGTGGAGATGTTTTGTGAGAAGGGGCGATCTGTTTATTCGGCCGGAGGATCTCAAGACAGGAGGACTAGACAACAAGGAGCAGCGAATGGTGGCAACATGAATATTCCAAGTCAGTCCGACATAGAGAGGAAGTATGGATGCGCTGTGAAGGAGAACGAGACGGAGAGAATTGTCAACCCCGGTAGACGTCTACCGGACTTTGTGGTTCCCCCTGACCCGGTGTTGGTCGAGGAGAGAAGGAGGGTAGAGGAACAAGCCGAGTGGTTGAGGGGACAGATGGGGATGATGTACCTAGAGCACTTGAGGGAACATGTGGTCCCTCCCCCCGCGCTCCAGATTGAAGAAATTTTGTATTCATCTGCATGGGAGGGCGCTGAAGAGTATATGTTGAGGCAGGATCGACTGAGGGAGGCCCAGCGAATGGAACAACTCATCTATGGCCCTGCACCTCTTCCTCCACAACTTCCTGCGAGGCCAGTCCCTCAGATCCGTTCTCAAGCTACCGAGGTCCCGACCCCGACTCGTCGTTCTGCTCGCTTGGCTGCGGCTGCAAGCCCCCTCAAGAGGTCTCTAAGGACCAGGAAGTTGAGCAAGGCTGGGTCTCTGTTGAAGCGAGGCAAAGATGCTAAGGGTAGGGCTGAATATGCCCTCCAAAAAGCAGTGAGGAGGAAGGCCTTCAATTGAAAGAGGAAGGCACGAGGAATCCAATGATTTGTGGTATAATTACTACGGATTTCTGGTGCATTTATCTGTATGTATACTTCTGTCTGACGTTGTACTATTATCGGCAAGGAAACACGCACTTGGATTGGTATATAGGGCTATGGAATATATTGATTGCTATTGCTTCAAATGCGCGCGACTACTCTAAATGTTTGGCTGAACGACTGCTCCAGTCTCCATCATTACAAGGATCTTAACCTTTTGTAAGCCACCCACACTCAGGCGCATAGGATCAACACCTACTCGCTTTACAATTTCTGGTCTAACCTCAGGTTAAATGCCACTCATATCCAGCTACCAAATCTAATCGCAACCGTTCAAATAAAGTCAACGCACAGCACCCCAGGACATGACGGCCGTCAGAACACCACCTCGTACTTTCGCAAAATGACGAAAGGACTACTGACGTGATTCTAATTTAGGCAAGCCTTTTCCATCGCCGAATGCCAGGTTTTGTGGTTCGTCCATTTTATGTTTGACTATCTCGGTAGGAAACTTCTCGAATTGTAGCCAGCCGAGTGGCGAAACCAGGCAAACCGTACGGTTCACGGCTTTGATACCATGTAAGGGTGAGGTACCTTTCATTCGACATCTTGTGAACAAAATCAACAAATGGAGTCACTGAGCTACCGTTCAAGAGGGATAGCAAGTCAATGCGTCCACCGAACACGGCAGGCAGAGTTTTCCATTCACAAGTTCTAATGCGTCCGAACATATTATTAGTTTCAACCACTTGTGTAACGTTTGCCATTGTAGACCAAGAACGAACTTGAACTAACCACCTCCGGGGTTGTCGGGTTGCATTGTTCGAATTACCTTTCCTGGAAATGTTTGTTCGCTGTGGGCACAATCTCCCAACATTCAACCCCACATCGACCCACCGGGTGAGCAACGCCGTTATCCTCCAGACTTGACGCAACATCAACAGCACCTACAAGACCATCTGAATACCGATCCCAGCCCTTGATCCGACATGGCCATCAGCGGTCCACTCTCCACGGGCCTAAGAACTTGTCCTAGTACACGAGTGATTCAAGCTGCAGATCAGCGACTTGGCAAAAGCCCTCTTGAACCTTTTTATCTTCTGACCCCTGCTGATCTAGTGATCCTTGTGAACAGCATCTGTCGTACCACAAACACTCGATGGACCCACTTCCGCCGGCCGGCTATCTGATTAATCAAAGAAGAGGGATAGAAAACATAGAATTGAAAGGATGGAAGGGAAATGGGTGCTTCTTCATGTGAGTTTCATCGAAATGCTTCTCCCTATTCGGTCAGGGAGACTTTAGTCTGCAGGTAGACTTGGAGGGTCGCGTCCATTGAGTCTGTCAATGTATTCGACACCTGCCAGTGGTCGTTCACAAGGCTCGGCCACTCGGCCAGTGAAGTGCAAGTTTTTCTTTCTTGGGATCTGCGTTCTCCAAACCTCGCCGAGTTCTAGCATTGCATCCTGCTAATAGTTTTGCTAGGTCCACATTGCTTAATCATGCGACCCCGGTACCAACCTGCGCGGTCCACTGCTGCGTCATCCGCTGCATAATCTTAGTCGGCGCAGTTCTGGCACCGGAGGAAAAATGATGGAACGCCATTCCGCCTCGTGCACCAATGTCATTTCGTTCTGGCCTCTTCTACCCGAGGAACAAAATGGCACGCATATGATTTCCTACCATACTGCGAACCTGTGCGTCCAATAGCCAGGATCAAGACGAGACTGCGTGTGGCGGGTATGCAAACGCTGCTCAGGCTTTACATGGATATTGTGGATCCGTAATGTTCATGTCAAACCTGTCTGCAGCAAAATGAGGGTTGCAAACTTTTTTGAGGTTCTCTGGGCTCAAGTTCAGCAACTCAAAAGGTGGCGTAGACCTTCAAGGGTGAGACCCAGTTGATTCAAGTTTGTGTTGTCATTCAAACTTTGTTCCCCTTCAGACTATTCCATTTGGCAGTTTGGGATACGAATCTAGTCCAGTGGCACTGCAGGTATCTTGATATTCAATCAAATATGCTTCCCCCCTCGGGGATGCCGTCGGCATTTGAACGGATGTTGGGAGGAAGGCTCGGAGAGTATACTATATCTTGCCGACTAGGGCGGATATCATGGATCATGAGCGGGTCTTGCAGACTATACTCATACATATGATATCGCTGATACCTTTGAAACTCAAGAACCGTCCGAGAACTTGATTCGCATGAGCCAGAAATAAACATGCCAGCTTGAGTCTATGCGGCATAGTGTTCAGGTCCGTATGCATTCTCAAGAACCAGGTCGAACGAATTGGTGCAGTCGTCTTTCATGAGATGGCTTGGTATGGTCCATGTACATGTCCGAGCCGTAGCAATCGAGTCTCCATCCAAGCGTACTATAGGTACATATAAGTGCCCTTCATTACAACAGGCATGTCGTATTATGAGCCCAGTATTTATGAAGCGCTCGTCATAATCCTCGAAACAACCATTTATGCGTTCGAGTATCATCGTTAAAGCAGGCAGTGTATCTCTAATGATTACGGGTGGTTGCGTCCGTTCATTCATCCAGCTCGTCCTCCTCATCTTCCTCGCTATCATCATCCCCTTCCGCATCCCGGTTGGCACCCGGAGCTTTGCCGCCAAGAAAATCCTGTTCCACTATGCCAACTGCCATGGCCAGAGCGGCTCGAGACATCTTGGGCATAGCACCTGGCCTCATCAACGGATGACGAGCAGGATCCAAATCGCCCTCTTCTTCATCTAGTTCTTCATCGTCCACCTCACCGTCTCCTCTCCCGTCTACGACTACGCCTTCCCCATCACCATCCTCGTCGTCTTCATCTTCATCGCTGCTCTCTCCTGAACCGACATCCTCGCTAGCGGCTTCATCAGAATCGGACCCAGACCCAGAACCTCCCTCCGAATCAGAATCTGATCCGGAACTGTCGTCGGAACTCGACCCAATGAAGTCTTCGTCGTCATCGTCATCCTCGTCAGGTAGCTGGTTGATGGTTATGGGTCCGCTCCAAGTAGGTTTTTCCTTCATCTTTTCCTTCCCCTTCCCCTTCCCTTTTATATCTTCATAATCAACAGCCTTTCCTTTTCCCTTATCCAATGCTGTAGTGGCACTCGGGACGTCATCGTTTTCCTCTCCGGCCTGCCTTCCAAAGAGGTGACGATGCTCCTTGACCCAACGGTTTATAGGGTCTTGCTCCCGGCCATCAATCATCCCAAACTCAGTCTCAATCCCCAAATCCTCTTCGTCTTCTTCGCCAGCCGCTTTGGCTTTACCCTTCTCCTTAGCACCAGCTCCAGAGTCGCCTATCCCCTCATTAACACCCGACCCACTCTTCCTCGTCAAGAACACGGAACACGTTCTCCCAGTGGCGCTGAGAATCCTCACACCTTCATTCCTTCCAACGAGATCCTCCACGGACCAGAATTCACATGGTTTGCCCTCGCCCCACAGTATCCCTTCGCGCATGAACCACAAGCTTCCGACTTTTGCTTGACGGTAAGCTTCGATTCCGGGAACACCACCTCCACCGGGCGACTGCGCGCATGCGCTTTTGAACACGGAAGATGTAGGTTCCAAGAGCTGGACTTCGGGAAGGTGAGACAAAAAAGCGCGTAATACCGACTCTGTAGGTTCCCCCTTCCCAATGGACTTCTGTGTGGCTACCTGTTGTTCGTTATAAGCTGTGGTGTTGGTAGTTGAGGTAGCAGTGGCGTCTATGCCGAAGATCACTTGAGGGTTGTTCTCTTGCTGCTGTTGTGCAGCGGTTCCGGTTGACGTTCCACGCGTGGCAGCGGCGACTGCTCCTGGAGAGTCAGAGGAGATTATGACGACCGTCCAATGGGGTTTAGGCTTCCCACGTGTGGGAAGCAGGAACGCGCGGCGTAAGAGAGAACGAGGGACTGAGGCTTCGAGTTTTTCTGTAGAAGGATTGATAAACTGAATTGAGGACGCCGTGATCTTGATGTCGACCTTCCTTCGGACGGGCGATGTTGTGGAGATAGAGCGAAGCACGTATATAGGTCGCTCGTCGGGGGCGTGGTGCTCCGGCGTTGGTGCGGAAGACGGTAAAGTTGAGGACGGGGGAGGTCCATTTTGTGAGGGGCTGCCGTCTTCTTGTAGGCGTATTCGCTTGTGTGAGCTGGGGGAATCGACGTTCATAGCGGCACCATCTGTGTACACAACGCCATTCCCAGAGGCGCCCTCATCTTCTCGTGGTCTCTTAAACGCCATCGCCAAACCATTACTACTCGAGTGTGCTGGGGGGTGCGATGGTATATTTTGAATATTCTGTAGGGCCTGCTTTTGCTTTTCGTGCCATTTAGCTTGGTCGCTGGAGTGAACAGGATGGGAACTGGGGCCTCCTCCAGTAAGGAAACGAATGAGGTCGTCCAACGTTTGTGAGGCTCGAGATGGACTCTGATCGTTGATTAGAGCGTGAATATTAGTCTCGAGACCGGGAGGTAAAAGTGGCAGAACCGCGGAAAGGTAAGGTGTGTCGAGGGTCATCGTACTTGTCGATACTTATGGGCGGGCTGATAAGCGAGAGATTATATCTTGTACAAACACTTTGTCGTTATTCGTAAGAAATAGAGTCGTTTGGACAGTTGAAATTGAGACTATGGATCTGAACGGGGTTTTGGTCACAGGGGTGGAATATTCAGAAACGAGTGTTGAGCGCCCTTGTCCGCAACTGAATTTATTGGTTAGCTCGAGCCCCTTACGTGGAAACTGGTGGACGACAAACGTACCAGAGATTTTGAAGGATAGCGGGAACGACGAAGACGACCAACACCTGGGTCGGTGCTGAGGAGTTTGTGGGACCACCGCGGTCGTGTTTCTCCACGTGACCTCAAATGCGCGGCGCGCGTTTGACGCTGACCTGCGCACGATTGACCTCCCCAGGACAATGAACACAAACCGGTGCATCCAGCCGCCACTATACCCCCGCGAACAGCAGTTCGAGCTCATAAATCATGCTGGCTCAGCGCAGAACCAATTACGGAGACTTGGCTTGGCTTTGAAGCTCACCCCCTTAGAATTGGTACACATCCTGACATCCTCCGAGTCGGACAGGGTGGTAACCACAAAGGAGTTCACCTCCCTAGTGAGCGCTCTTGTACTTATCGCACATAACCACCTAATGGTTACTCAATGCGTTGTCCACTGCGACTCACCCCGAATGTTCAGCTGACCCTATCTCTTGCCACTCCTGACAGCCAAGCTGAAAACGTTTCGCTCCCTTAGCTATTTGATTGACATGTTCTTCACTTTCCCCGTGCTGAGAAATTGTTTCCCCGCACAGAACCCTCCCGATCGCTGAGCACGATCCACATGCTCTTACTACCCAAAGACTCCGAATATTTGGGTCGCGTGGTCTTGTGAAATTCACAATCACAACCCCGCCTTGAGTTTCCCGCATGTTATACTGCTTTTTGTCCTTTGCTCATCCTACCCAGGTAACCCACCGTAATCCCTTCTGTGCTTCCTTGCGATTGGTAGAAGAAGTTCCTCCTTTCAGGAAACTAGGGAAGATAGCCAAACCCTATGTTCCCCTTTTTGCAAATACTTCGGGACCGGAGTTCGCTAGCCTAAGATTTGGACAACGCCACAGCCTTCATTACTGTGGCTCACAAAAAAGTACACCAAGGTACGGGGATTCTCATTATCACCTTCGTCCTACAACCACTGGCTGATGCCCTCGGGGGTCACAATTTGATATGAAGGTAGAACTTACAGTAGCCGACGTCCACCTATCGATTAAGCCGCACATAGTCTGCCATCGATCCGTGCTTTGTGAATAATTGTTTCCTTGTTCATGTGCGAGACTAGGACATTCTGGGTTTCGCTTTGCTGAAGGCTAAGGATGCCCTGAAGGTCAGTTACGGCGACCTTGTTCTATACAGATGGTCCGGGATCTTATCGATCTTACGTTGATGCTACGGTAAGGGTAGTGAAGGTGCCATTCCACCTCCCGTTTGTCAAGGCATTGGGAATTGGCGCTCGGTATTTATATAAACAGACCACAGAATAACCCATTAGTATAGAACACGGGAAGATTACCTGTGCATAGCGGCTATGGGGCGTCTGCTTCCCGTATTAAACATATGGTGAGCGTCAATTAATTTAGTTAGAAATGGTATTGATTGGTCACAGCGTGTCTGTGTAACTGCGAACTATATCCCTCAAATGACATACCTCCCTCCGGTGCCCGGTTTCTGTTGGATGTACAGTATAGCGTTCTATGAATTCATTAATGCATGCTCATCACTATAAATAATACCTCGGTTGATCTTGTTCACTCGACATTGCCCTCTATGTCTTGCTCTTCCCACAGAGCTGTTGGATAGCACTTGCGCATTGATAAGTCAATAACTTTGGCGACGATGTCATCACTCTGACAGGTTGTCATATCACTCGCTAAAGCCACAGAGGAGGACGCCTTTGTTCCAAGCGAAATCCGGTCAATTTCGTTCGAGGCTCGCTAGGGCCAATAAATGAAGTCGACGACTTTCATTTGCTGCACCACTCTAAAAAGTTATTGAATAGTAAGTGATCATATGGCTTTTCCTCCCTGCGAATATATTGGTCATTTGCCAGGTACAGTACCTGAAAGGCTCTCCACAGTGATCCAGCCTATTGCATCATCTTCCGGCTGATAATGGCAGTTCCATAGCCATATCCGGGAACCTCGCTGATGGTTCAAATTTAGAGACGATGGGTTGACTTCGGCACAGTGGGAATGGTCAGGTTGTCGAGCTCTCCCGAGTCGTCTTTCACTTTCTAATAGGCATAGCCTTCTTTGGTCATTCTATATATTAATAAATTCGAAGAAATGCGCAGCAGGGACAAGGTGCTTCAATTGAATTGACCTATGACGAAAAGCAGTGACGGCCTTCCTCAAAACGCGCGACAATCCTGCCTCGCAGAGTGTTGATCCTCATGCTTGACTCGTGTATGAGGAGATGCTATCCAGTGGTGGTGAAATTTTTGAGCACCCCAATACTTGAGAATTTCCGGAATGTCCGTGAAAGAGGATTGGCAAGGGAAATATTTTTGTCCCGACCTGTGCCCCCGCAATATCGAACGTTGCTCATTCCTTGGGAATGAGATTAAATAAGCGCAGGTTGTCCAGGGGATACATATTTTTGCCCCACAATGTGCAGTATTAATGTCAGGGTGAGTCATTCATGGAGAATATTTTGCATTATAGTAGATCCTCGGACGAACGTTGGAATTTACCAACTCCTTCGTCGGTAGATAAGTCGAACCATTGGCAGCCCCCTTTCGTGCCAACAACATGATCGGACTCAACTTGGTTGTTGCATGGCTCAGTATTACACAAGCAGTTCAAGCCACTAGCAGGCAAATCCGCAACACAGGCGGGTCCGTCATCTTTGAAGAAGCTTGGACCATCCCTGACCTGATCAATGTAACGAGGCAGGTCAATCCGATTTCAAGACATCCCGACAACGCTGATATGTTTTATCCCCTATCCTAGTCTTGCGCCACTCTTCGGTATGTCCGATCCACACGTTAGAGGGCCGGTATTCCATGAGGTTGAGCATTCTGCCAATAGGTCAAACGAGCGATGAGCTGAGGTCTAACATCCTTGACATTCATAACCAACGTCTCACCTTCATGAATGAAAACGACGTTGACTTCGTGAGTTGCATTCAAACACACCACACGATGTTCGCCGTCCTCACCTCCTTTATAACACCACCACCCAACTCCATTGAGTTTCCTTCACGCCCTTCGCACATCACACAATTTCTGACTAACAAAACACTCTTATATATGTAATGAACAGATGATCATCTCCTGCGCCCAGCCATGTGTTCAAGGAGTTTCCGATCCTGACGAAGCCCTGACGCTATCAATCAAAGTCAGTAACATTCTCGCAGCCCAGATCTCCAATAACACCGAACGGTTTGGAGGATTCGCGGCTTTACCGATGCACAACGCGACAGTTGCTGCGCAAGAACTTGAGCGTGCCGTCACCGAATTAGGATTTTTGGGTAAGTCGAGGGGGATAATGTTACATTCAAACTCGATACATCGGCTGTTGCACTGACAGCTGTGTTGCAACTCGGAGAGGCTAATCCATCGAGGGAATAGGTGCAATGCTCAATGATTACCAGCAATCAGGCTCGGATGATAGTATGTCTTTTAATCTATGCTGGATTCCATACTGGTCTTTGGGAGCACGAGTTCGATACTAACGGCATTTCTACCTCCCTTTTATTGGTTTCATCCCTTGTTCGCAGTGGGCCTGATCTATTACGATCAGCCAGAGTTTGATATATTCTGGAAAACTGTCACTGAGCTGGATGTGCCGGTATATTTCCATCCTCGATCAAACGTTCAGCAGCTTCAGACTGCTGAGTTTGGTCATGCCCGCTGGCTTGAGGGACCGGCACAGGAGTTTGCAGTAACTCTCTCAAATCACATTTTGGGGTAGGCCCCTTTCACTCTTGTTTGGAAGAACTTTTCTCATGTCAAATCCTATCTTCACTATCGTAGCATCATCACAAATGGGGTATTCGAGTGCGTTTTTCAAGTGCTTCTTTGTTCCTCACTTACCGCGGTATACCCCACCTATCGCCAACAGCCGCTTTCAGACTTTAAAGATCATTGTGGGACACCTTGGGGAACGCATTCCATCTGATTTGTTCCGAATTGATCAACGTACGTCTATCCACGGTTTACCTCACCGCCCGAACCTGTTCTCACAATCGGACACGCGTTCAAAATACTTCCGCCAATTGAATACTACTACTATGGAATCACCGCTCTTGCCTCGCAAAAAAACAACGAGCAGAGCTTCGTCGGCAGATAAATCGAGGACTACCAATGCTTAGAAATGTCTCGGACTACTGGAAAACTAACCTCTATGAGACGACATCGGGGAATTTTGCCACCGACTTGCTGAATTTCCACATTGGCCAAATTGGCTTGGATCGCATTCTGTACTCTGTGGACTATCCTTATGCATGTATCATTTTTCCGCATTTCAGACCTTACCTAATTGATGTGCTTTGGTCTAGGTGCCAATTGAGGAGGGTGCTGCATGGCTTCAGCAACTTTCGGAGACAATGAACCCGGATGATTTCGTGTCACTCAAAAGAGGCCTTGCGATCGAGCTATTCAAACTCAATGGGTAAATTTGAAGGTTAAAAGTCTTGGTAGAGGAGTAGAGGAGATAGCACTCCGTTCGTTCTACCAGAGGACCTCTAATTCAATAATAAGTCCGTAATCCCCTATCTGACGGAATATCGTGGGAGACGACTCGGTCATGGCCGAAATTTGGGATCACCGCGTTCAACTTTGCATTTTGTGGCTGAACATCATACCGCACCTTCTGCCTTGTGTCTTGAGAACATCCGTACGCTGCTGTCCTCGATTGCAAGCAGCTTCCAGGACTCGCATTTTACTCGTGGCTTATTCCTTGCATGAAATCGCAGACTAACCCAGCTCGAACACTTGCGGCACGAATATGGCATAAGCATCTGGTTCTATACGTGGATAGGAGGGTACTTGTCATCAACAAGCCCGCTGGCCTTGTCTGTCAACCGAAGCATGTAAGTGTCACCTAGCTTTTCCACCCTAGAATGCTTTGTCCACTTCGAAGGATGTCCGTCGGACTGGCAAGTCTTGTGCTGGGTCAGCTGAAAATGTGCTCCACACCAGGATTATAGTCAGAAACAGGGTATTAAAAAATTCGGTGATGGTGGAAGCACGAGTAAGGGTGCTGATCCATTCAATCGCCTACTGAACAGTGCGTCATACATTTCGTGATTGAACGTGCTTGTCACTCCGCGCACTATTAACTACTGGCCTAATTGGTGCTTCTTTCTGGTGCTCTCCATCATTGTAGCATTGCAGAAGGGACTTGAGTTGGACTCTAAGCCATTTCCGGTTCACCGCCTTGACAAGGTGAATAGCCATCAATCAAACCACCTGCCACTGCTCCACTGCTACTCCCTCCCGATAATTATTGGTTGAAAATTCGGTGTAGACGGTGGTCGCGGTTGCTTTGCGTTGTCTCGCTACCTACGAATTCCAGACAGAAAGATCTGACAGCCGAGATTTAGGGTACGACCGGGTCGCTAGTACTCGCTCGAACACCCGATGCTGCGCGTGAGCTATCACGACAATTCCAGCAGGGTGCAATACAAAAGACTTATCTCGCTCTTGTTCGAGGAGGCTCTAGATCGTTTGGGGAAAGTTCAACGGGGACCATATGTGCTTGGATGAAAACAGACGATGGACATGTATCTTTGAGTCAAAACGACGGTAAAGGGAAGGAAACAGTCACCGGTTGGGAATTGATTGCTTCATCGGTACGTCATAGCGTGTGCTTCACCTGTTTTTCATTTAGGATCCCATACTAAGGAACTCATATCTTGTTCTGTGGTCGATTGCCATATGGTTTGGGTCTGGATTCGGGATAGCCACTAGCACCTTTGTCGTTGGTCAGACTCAGGCTATTGACTGGGCATAAACATCAACTCCGTGTGCTTGCTTCACACTGTCTTCACAGTAGGTTTCCACACTATCACCCTGAAAATTACTATGAATGAGTGATCGCTGACTCCAACCCTCTCCATTACGCTTTGCGATTCAGCCCCAATCCTAGGAGATAGACTTTACTCCAAAAGTCCCGTTTCGGAAGCGATACTTTCATTGACAGACGTTCCTGACGATCGCATGTTCCTGCACGCCTCAAGCATATCCATGGTGGTGCGCTCTTTCATCTCCTTTTTTTTTTTATTCTTTGTTCGCACTACTTTCCCTTCGCTATTTTCTTTGTTATCCACTTCGAATATGATTGTGTTCACCTAATTGTACAGAGGTACAGACGTTCGGGACCAACTAAACGGCTCAACCTCGAGGTTCGCGCTCCACTTCCAGCCGACTTTATGAAGATTTGTGAAGATCTTCATATGCCCGTCACTGAAGATGAAGCCTATGGAGGATTGTACGTAGATGGTACAAAGGTAGAGGATGGAGTGGTACCCGAACTAGATGGGCAATGGAATGGACCCATGACGGTGTAGGACCAAGAGGGGAGAGGGGTAAGGGAAAAAGGTATAGTACAGCGCCTGGAAGGGAATTTCTAATTTTAAATAAAAATGTTATCCGCTGCTGCATGAAGTGGACCTCCCGTTTCCGTGGCATATGGTAAAATGAACATATAAATATCCTAAAATCAATAAAAGAAGGATATAGAAGTCTTTTTCTGCATGGGGGAGGGGGTTTAAACAATGTTCAATGAAAGGGAAAGATATAATGTTACACTATTTTCAAACTTCCAATTCCAGACCTTTGAATACATGACACCATGCACGAGAACGAAAGAGCGCTGTGAAGGGTAGGGGGAGCTCCTTTATCGGGAGTGTGAGGATGCCTCGCCGCTGGTCTCGGTTTTCTTCGTTAGTGAAGCGTTTAGTGCTTGACCGATGGCCATTGCCACACAACCGATTGTTTGTGCGGCATGGGAGCCGAGAATTGCGCTGCCTGCGGTGAGTGCTGGGTTGGCTGTGACGGCTCCTGCGCCCATGAGGATTGCGCTCAGGACGGCCATTGCCTTGGGGTGCTCGCCGGTCATGTAGTCGAGGGCAGTTGAAGCGTTCAGTAGCCAGACTGGGACTTCAACTAAAGCAAGAGTCAGTATCAGTTTGGGACAAGAGAGTGGATATTATTTACCTTTCTCCACGACCTCGTTACCCTCATTGGTACTACCAGATCTCGACCTGTGCTCCGACTTGTGCTCCTTCGACTCCTTCGACTTGTGCTTCTCAGACTTGTGCTCCGAATCTCTTGATCCCTTGACACCTTTGGTCTCGATATGTTCCATAGGCTCAGGCTCGGCATGTGTGAACAGGGAAGAGAGGAAGTTGGAA
>KB722749.1:469496-481491 GCA_000349905.1 Volvariella volvacea V23
CCACGCTCCCAAGGATTGTCCGGACAGTCTGACAAATCGTCAACGTCACCAACGCCTGGATTACCTTCTACATCGGCTTGGGCTCGATCCCCGAAATTGTCTGTCATGTCCGCGAGTTCGAGCGGTTCTCCCTCTACTTCGCCTACCGCCACTAGCCGGACCGGTGGGACTAGGAGTGCTAGCGGTGCAGCAAGGTCCGCCGCTTCCCCTGGGGGAGCAGTGTATCATCGTCATCAATTAAACTCACCACGTGGATCTACGTACGCCTCGCCTTCAGCAACACCAGCGCGTGGAGGAGGTTATGTGAGTACTTACACTCGCACTGCTTATAGCGGTGGTAATGAGGAGGATGACGACCTGAGATTTGCGATCGAGTTGAGTTTAGCTGAGGCTAGAAGTCGTGGAGAGGATGTTTGACAACAAAGATGACGGGTGTCGAATATAGAACGTTGAATTGGAGAGTAGACTTAGTGTCTGGCATCGTTGAGCTTTTGTTTCCTTTTTCTTCGCACTTGATATGAAATATGCGTTGATAGACTTTCATTCGTTCAATAGATGAAATATAGCGATATGTTGAGCTGCCCATCACTGGGCTCATCTCGAGCTCTGCCTGACTGTCCCTCGATTACGGTGTCCTTCAAAGTTTCATCGAGCGCCAAAATCGCCCGACCTGCCTCCCTAGGCCGAGCAGATCGTACTAGCACTTGTATGGCTTGCATCATACCGCGCCATAATACTGTTTCCTGGCGTTCACGTTAATCCAGCTGATCTATAGAGATCACCAGCTGCAGCTCACGTCATACATGTGGTTATGTGGGGACTTGCATGTTGCACTGTACGTACTGAAAGAACTGGAGTTGATTGGCGGTTTAGCCACCCACACAACCCAGCTCAATGAACGACCATACGTACTTACCTCCAGGCAAACCAAGTGGATAGCCTTGGAAGCAAAAAGACGAAATGAGAGCACAGGTTAGACTCGGTGTGCGGGGATGGGGGACTCAAAGGTCGTCAATAGCCTCGACAATTTGTCTTCGTTTAACTAAACTTTCATTTCGCTAGAGCGTGCTTGGACGTAAAAAGCCCTGTGCAAGTAGTATTGCAAGGGTCCAACCGGCCTCGAGCTCGAGGGGCTATACGTAGCCACAGGATAATGCACGGGCTTTTTGAATTCATTCGCAGAGAGAAGATCAAAAGATAAGGACTCGGAATCGGATAGCACTCCACTGTAGATGGTATGTTGGATGCCGATTCAAGCCAAGTGCAAGTCGCTCGGTATGTTAAAACCGTGTGTATATGCGCATTGGCACGAGTTTTGCACTTGCACGAGCAACGAGGTCTCTGTTCTTCGGCCGAGAGGTTGATGAAAAAAACGAAGTGGATGGACCCACCAAGGGCCTGCGAAGCTTGCCAGCGGCCAGGCAAGGTCAAGGAATGCCTTGAGAGAGAGGGCGGTGCAAGCTGATGAATAGCTCCAAAACGCAATACTCTGGGTCCTCACGGCTAGAATCCGCGGCCACAAGATGCCCTTGTGCAATCAATAAGAATATGGGCGATGTCGTCGGCCTAGACACGTTTTTGATTTGTGCGTGCTGCGGGGGGAAATTCAAGTTTGAAAAACAGGCAAAACGCTATACCAGGCTTCCTTCGCGGCGCTTGAAGTGCAGAATGATTTGATAGCCCGGCGTGGGAGCTGGTTTCACGGATTGATTGTGGGAGCTATATCCTTGATTGGTGGCTTCAAGACGTCGGTTGATAAGCGTCCCTCGAGCCGCCATTGATACCCAATTATCCCGCCGATGCATAGCCCCTAAGCTTGATCCGTTGGGGTCTTGATTGAGGGCCGGAGGGGCTCCATAATCGTGTTTGTTCAGAATTCCCTACCAAGACAGACTGGGCTGGTTCACGGTCAGTGTGGGACAGGGTAGAGACAGCCTGTTTGCTAAGGGTGTTGTTGTAAGCCTGGACCGAACGCGGTACACACGACCTCTGCATTCCAGCTTGACAGTCTCCGGTCATGGATCCCGCACTTGTCTCCATTGCGATGTTCCTGAAAATTCGCACAAAACACGGTCCCGTATTGTCCGAAGGAGCTCCATCCATTATACACAAATTATTCTTTATACAAGTCGTCTATCGGTCATGACTCTTACAATGCACCCGGTCCCAGCGACCTCGGTCAGCTAAGCCAAGGACTCAGCACAAGCACAGGTAGAGGGAGAATTACTCATACCTTTTCATGCCAACCGAGTAGTACGCTTCCGCTAATATCACCCCACCCAGGCATCGCCATCCCTTTGTAGATGTATTTCATCAACGTGTCTTGCTCGTCCTGAGACAATGCTTTTACAACATTTGAAATCTCAGCGGCCTTTGTCGTGTTCAGGATCGTCAAGAGGGTTTGCAGGGTAACCTCCTATACTTATTGATCGTTAGCTGACATCAACATCTCGGTAAATATATGATTGCGATAGTGAAGTCACAAAGTGTGGATAGAGTGCGTATTGGCATCGTCATTGCCTCAAAGGTCACCGTCGCTGCGATGACGGGTAATCCTTCAAAGTCGAGTAAACGCGTGTGAATATGAAGAGCCGCAATACACCCTCTTGGTTGTTCGATCATCGTATGGTGAATGAGGGAAAATAAAGAGAGGACATAAAGTGGATACAATGAAAAGTTACGTACCTTTGCTTCTTCAACATTTGGGCCATATGGAGGATTCTGTAGGACGATCGATAGTGCTCCCACAACATCACTCCTGGACGATGATACGAGGGTTGGGTGAATGAGGCGAATGTTCGCGTTCCGGTGCGATAGAATGGTGGCAATAACCAAGAAGGTAGGAAGTAAGGAGCGGTCCGAATTAATCTGTATGCTAAACGTTGAGAAAGGGCGCATTGTCGACGTACTTGTTCAGCGAACTGCGGACGGCTTGTTGCCGCTGTCGGGCTTCGTCTAGAGCTTCCGCTGGACTTCGAGGGTCGGCTTCAAAGAGCTCAGCCTCGTTGAGGTATTCCTCATCGTAGATGTCAATATCGATCTTGCGGAATGCTACATCCATGTTGCGAGTAGTGGGGAAGGGTGAAGTATATCTTGTTTGTGCCTGTTGGTCGTCATCCCACCGCTGACTGGCCTAAGCCGCTGGCAGAACCTCACCCAAGTCACCCGTTAACATGCTTGTACTTGCACGGTGGACAGGTCGTCGAGGTCGTCGAGCAGTCATATTTCGTATTACATTTGCGGACATGGTCAGAGGCTAAGGTGGTATTGCTGTGCCACTATTGACAAAGCCTGACTCAAGTCCCGGATAGGGACGCGACGCCGACCCCATTGCTCGGTTAAAAGTGCTTTACATGCATACCAGCATGAAAAGCAACATGGATAGTCCCTCCAACTCACTAGCCTTCACCATGTCGAACTCCGCTGCTTATGAGCTACCTAACAACTCAGGAGCTCGAGGTGAGGCACTTCGCGTCACGACAAGCTCGCTCATTACATCACCCCCAACACAGGAGTGCCTTCAGAGCCCGTGCCAGGACCATCGGAGCCAGTTGTCGAAACTTACGCTGGCTTCCGAGCACGTACTAATGCCCAGGGGAAACGGCAATTACAATGCCCCGATTGCTACGCCTGGATAGGACTGGGAGAGAGTCGAGGGTCGTTATACACGATGGACACGCACAGGAAAAATAATAAATGTCAAGTAAACCAAAGAAAGCTAGCTGCCAGCGCGAATGCCGGAGTTGTTCACGGAGCACCAGAGCTAACTGGACACACGGTTACTGGTGTTCCTTATCCATGCGTTACACATGCTCCGCCCCCTCAAATCCCATCGGCGCCTTACTACCCGCAAGCGCCTTTGAACCTTCCCCATCAAAGAGCTTCCCCTCATTATCCATGCACCGGTATTGTCCTTCCCTGGAAGCCAGGTCAGGTGGCGGCGACTTACCCATGGCAACTCTTGATTGGGGAACAATCCGAAATGCCTTACTACATCTCTCGAGGCGAGAAGATGGGGGCCGAGATCTGGGTCAAGTCAAAGAAATGCGCCCAGCTCGTCATTCAAGACGGTGTTGCTTGCGCAGCTTGCACCGATATCCCTTACGAGCGGAAACATAGAGAGGCTGAAGAACGGGCGGTGAACGGAGCTTTGCCCCGAACACCATATCGTTACCTTAGTGTTGAACAGCTTCGCGGTGTGCTCTCTCGCCTCCAAGAAGATCACAACCGTCTGAAGCTCGAGGTAGGTTTCGAGGTTATCGACTGCAAACAAGTTTGACGCCCAAATTAGAATCTTAATCTCAATCGCCTTGTTGAACGGTTATCTGCACTGGAACAGTTAATTAGTACAGCAGAATTGGATGCTCCTAAGGCTAACACGACAGATGAATCTGATGATGCCAGTACGCGAAGCATAAGCGAATTACAAAGCCGGGGTGTCACCCGGAAACGAAGAGCCACTGATAGTACTCGAGTCGATGATGGAAAGCGTAGTAGACCATCCTAGTCCAAGTTCTCCAGGTAATTTTTGGTACATGGATTATCGTACCCTGCCAGCAGAGTAATGCACACCACCCACCACATTAATCTGCTCCCATATGTTATTGTCCCTTCACCTGTATAAGCTCTGCATCCTATCGCCGTTCCTCATCGACTTGGTGGCTGCTAGTATACCTGCTGTCAGTTCCCATCTCGGAGTATGTTGCATTGCTGCTTGAAGCATGGGCGTTCGCGTTGTTCGCAAACCGCAACGTGGATATCTTTGCAGGTTGGCTCGTGGCCATTCCGGGCGTTAATAATGCGGGATCTCTCAAATTGAACATGAAGCGTGAGATCATCACGGAGGCCATGCTGGGGTGGTTTAATGTCACCATTGACCTGAACAAACAGTGGAGGAGGCTTACATGTTACTGAATGTAGTGCTGATGCCTTTCAGAGCGGTCTGTGAAGTAGAGATTAGATGAGAGGGAATTCAAAAACGCAAGAAATACCGACGGGAGCAATCTATTACAAGTGCATCTGGGGGTGAGAGATATTTTCCTTCGAGAGCATGCACCCTTACCACGAGAGTCAAGACGTTAGAGATATTCGCGGCTACAATGATGCTACAGAAGATAGCCTGAGTGAGCTGCGCCGTATAGAGAACTTGAACTTACGCGATGTAAATCGATGCTAAATTATATCCATGTAATCTCGTCAATGAGGATGCAATGAGTAAAGGCAATCAAGACTACGACAACCTACCGTCTCGAAGTATGATCTTAAACAACGATTCACCCTTCGGGACACCAGCTCCAAAAGCCTTTCTGAGGGTCAAAAGGTAAATCGTGCTGTCAAACACGAGCAGTGCCCCCCACGCAATGGCAAGATCTAGGGATGACACGCAACGCAGGTAAGCGGAAATTAACCAAGCGTGCACGCGAATATGAGGACGCTCACGTTGTCCTCTATTGTAACCCAGGCAGAAACAGGTAGTAAATCAGGGCGTGCTCCCCCCAAAACGAACAGCGAGACGACTCAACTCCCTCTGAGTTAGAGATTCTATACAGCCGATTGGCGGCCAGTACTCCGCCTTGGGATCTTCAGGATGGCCCGCGGTCAATATTGACCACTAGTATGACCCATTACCATGAGCTTGAGTTAGTTTTTTGCACCCTGAAGCAAAAGTTGGATGAAGGCGATGCGTACGATGGCAACACCGATACCCGCAAAACCGATGCCCAGTAGGAGACCGAGGATCTTCTTGCTTCGTTCATATAAAGCATGCGTTCTCATAATAAGCAAAACTGAGATGCGTGGGCGAGAGCGTCAAGGTTACGATTGATTGCGTAACAGGTGCTCTGTTAACTTACCTCCAATGATAAGTTGGGCAGCAAGCGCATAGTACTGATGATATACATGGTATGTGTGGCACCTGTGAGGGGCGTTATGTGTTTACGATATGATCCTGCATCGGTCAAAATAGGGAGTGACAAACGTCTAATACGTGTCAAGCGATTTATCAGATAGTACCACACAAATTCTGCATCTTGAACACTTACGGTGACCCTTTCCTCTGGTGTCGTAAACGATGTCCAGAAGTATTCCATGAGCACTGGTATGTGGGCTGCTAAAGCCCCATAACGATTCAAATAGAACAATAGTGTAGCCCATGAAAATGTTCTACTCCAGAATCGGTCTATTTCGAGCGGTAGCGTAAGGAGGTAGTCATAATAGAGTACGGCTAATTGTTGAAAGGGTACGTCAGGCGTCATTGCGATTAAGTCGAGAGGTATTACACACTTATCGCAGAAAGAGCGTAAGAGTTCTTGACAGTTCTATTAAAGACCTGTTGATAGCGAGCTCTACTGCGGTATTCAGAAGAGAGCTCACGAATAGTTTAGGAAATCAGTATAGAGTTTTGTACCTTCCATGACGATAACGAACAGTGAAGGGGGGCCCGGAGCTCGAGGTGATGAGGGTCGAGGAGGACGGGGTAACAACCGCTATCTCATCGTCTCCAGGGATAAATAGCCTGAGACGAAAAATCAGCCAAAACATCGGGAACCCCGCTGCTTTTAGAATTTATATGCCCGTTTATCCATGATTGACATGAATCTTCTATTCAATGAGAATGCACCCTCATGATGTTTCTGACGATCAAGCGCATTTGCATGCATCCGTGAGAACCTAGGGAGAAGATGCTGTATTAAGCTGTGTAGATTGTCATGGGGCGCACCCTCGGTTGGGCTTCTTATGATGCATTTGAAAGGATTCGGGGTTAAACCCAGGGTGATCACGGCCAAGAAGCATATTCGAAGAGCTGTCCCACCAAGCACAACGGGCTAGATTCCCGCAGCCCTCATAATCATCTCAGTACGCAAATCCATGGGAATGTGGGAAGTATTACCATATGGGTCTCAGAGGGAATTAGCTCATGATGTGGGTGGCGATGGCTGCAGTGCGCGCTACAAGTTCCATTTCATTGGCCTGACAGCACTCAACTGGGGGTATGTCAGATACAAACGCGAAAACACCTTCCAAGTACGCCACGAAAAAGGCCGATCATGAGCTCATAGACACTACGAGGTTTTATTCGACTTGAAGACAGTTATTCGGCATACTTCATAGGCAATCATGCATCCCCCAGGAAATCTTCAAAGTGATCACGATGAGCTACCATATACATTCCTGTACAATTACGCACCAAAATCAATGAGGCTTAAGAGTGGAGCTCAAGAAAATTGTATAATTGCTTTTGAGGGTCTTTGCAGTCTCCGTCGTACGTCCACCCTCTCGGCTTTTCATAGCAGAAAAAGCGATGAATAATATACGAGTTTGATACGCTTGAGCTTAAACTGTGTTATATTTACTTTGCAGATATAGAAATCGCTGTCTTTTGTGTTAAATACACGATGCGTCCTCTGGGCCAAGATCCTATGTAGCCACGCCCTAGCTCTGCACATTGTATGTCTTGGAGCAGTATCGAAAGAAAGAACAATACTTACAGAAACCAACGTATGGCAAATGACTTTCCTCCTTTCACTGTACCAACTATTACACCAGTTGTGCTGCGATTGCGATAAGGAGAGTGTCCAACCTTCTACATTGGGCTATGCAGCGTGATTGGTCGTTTCAGGTGGCTACTTGAGGATAGCCCTGAATTCGAAGATGAACTATGTCTACATGAAAAGGTTGTGCGTGACTTAGATGTTTTTTATATCCCCAATGAATACCTAGCCTGAGGGCTGAATGCAATATGTTAGCAACTGGCCATGGACAAAGGTCTCGTTGGGAGTGGCGTAAGTGCTGTCAAGCAAGGCAAAACAAATAGAGCACCTGGGCAGTAGCCACTCATTCTCGCTCTAGATTGTCAGTACTGTCCGTCACGGTAATATACTACATTTACTCTAACACAGCACTCACCTGCCCGCCTGCTCGCTACAACCTGTGATAAAAACTATACAGCGTTTTCGTCTACATAAAATCCCACCCACTGATATGCATTCTCATCTGGAACAGAAGAATCAACCGCGAACGCTAAAATTGATCCCCATGCCTGCAATTCGGGCTCTTACCCACCCCTGAGTCCGCCATCCTGCTTGCATAGGTGTCATTTGTGCATCACGAGTGAGTACGCCTTCACCCTTCTTTTTATGATTTGTGTATGCAGTTAGTTCTTTCTTCTTCGCTACACGCTATGACGGTCACGGAACTGCAAAATGTTGTGATACTAAACAGTTAGAGTTTGTGCCACCCGACCCAAAGGCTAATAAGTGACAATTTCCCCATCTGTGTGTGAGGCATAGGAGTTCGTCGCAAGTGTCAAAGTTTTGCGTTGAAATTTCGGGCTAACTTGACTGACAGATGGTCAGACATAGGGAGAGTAGGTATACTGATTCCAGATTGAACTAAGGTGCATCTCAAACTAACGTATGTACTCCCTCTCTGCTCCTATGTACTCAGCTTAAGAGGAGGCATTCTGTGATTTTTCAGGGTGGTTTGACAAAGAAGCGGCGAGAATGCGCGCAGGAACGACTGATACCTCCTAAATGGACTCAATAGCCGTCGCGTCCCTCACCGAAATTTTCGACTTGGCCAATGTAAGCGTTCCATTCTGTCAATCAGTTACTGCAGGGAACCCCTTCACAATGAATCGCTTTTTGGTTTAGCCCGATCGTTACACCCGGTCATATTCTTCCGGTAATAGTCAACCCATGCTCGTTCTCTCTTGGTTGACTATATTAAAGGTGTGCATGACAATTTATGACAGGCCACCATGTCTATACACTCGGGCTCCCAATCTCTCGGGACTGCGGTAAACGGTGCACCTTCCACCTTACTCGATGGAAAAGAGGCTCAATCGGGAAATGCACAATGGTATATCCAATTCTCCATCCAACCCCATGATGATACTCAGCAATATCACAGCCGCCATCGAAATGTCCTGTCGCAGCCACGAGTTTACATGCCAGTGGTTATTATACTAGGCCAATCCATACTCTTGCTCGGGGGATGGGCATTCTACGCAGCCACTCGAGTCAAACCTACACCGCTCCCTGATTATCTCGCCACAGCAATGCAGGATGCTCCTCAACCTGCGACATTCGTTATTACTCAGATCGCTACAATACTATCCATCCTTACTTCATTGTATGTCATGGATATTGTGCGTTCTTGGTACCTATTGATGATCATCAACCTAGTCTGTATTCGCATGCCATCCGTTACACCGTTGCAATGTCCCTTTCTCAACCCATGTCACTATTTGCACTAGCAGCGAGTATGAAGATAGCCGGGAAGAGTCCTATCTTGGATTTTCAACGTTGGAAGTGGACAATTGCAGCCCTCGTTTGCGTTGCAGCCCTAAGTACCCAGACTGCAGGGTAAGTAGGTAATAGGGGAACACAGAACGGAACTTATTTGATATGACAGATGGACCACACTCCTCACACCAGGGCCGATTCAGATTAGGACACTGTTCACGGGTTTTGGTGTGGACCTTAGCAATGAGCAGTTTATCGAGAAGACAGTGGAGGATTACAATAGCAATGCACTTCAACCTCGTATGTGCTGGCCTCTTCGATAACCCACTCCATTCGAACATTTTGCAGTTGCTTTTCTCAGCATCAGTCCGCTTTTGGTGGACAGTGGGGTAACAGCAGTATCTGCACTGTACAACCAGACATCCAACTTCAATTTCAACGAAATGACCTACTACAGGTCCACAGGTAAGTGGAAACGTCTAATAGCTGATTATATCGTTAACCGCAGGATAGCTGGGATATTGCCCTTAAATTTAGTGGAACTGCTTAGTACAGTTGGACACTCAACTTCCGCCGTGTTACCTGTTACTGTAAATCCGCCATCCCCTATCCATGTACTCCCTGGCTTTCCCGCCAACTATACAGTCATGCAGCAAGGCTTGACTGCGGATATCCACTGCGAACAGCGAATGTTGGATGAGAATACCACGCCCAGTGTCGTGGGGCCCATGGAGACCCCAATCAACAATGATAGTGACCAAAATCTCGTTTCTTCTTGGGTTGATTTTGTTTGTAGGGATGGTACTTCGGCTTCATCTGGTAGGTTCAGGCCATATCTTTTTAGCTTGTCGCAAATGATCAAGTATTGCAGGGCATACCGTGGAGAGTATTGATGATACTGGTATCATCTTTGCAAACCTTTGCATCCTGAATAACCAGATGGAATATGGTATGCCCTTTTGTTATTCATATTCAATCCCTGCTCATTCTAGCAGAACTCATCCTCGTCGGATCTGGAAACTATGAATGGATTGGTGCAACTGTTTGTTCGATTTCACCAAAAATTACGCTCGTAAATGCACACTATAGCCAAGGCAGCCTCTCTACGTTTGACACTGTTCGTGTAGATGCACCACGGGAGAGTAAGGACATACCTGCTGCCGGGTTTGCCGCAGCATCTATCATATCCGATGCTCTCTATAATCTGTAAACCCCAACAAGACATGCTTTTGGAGACGCTATTTCAACTTTCTACTATTCCAGAGCAGTAAATCAAGCAAATGAGACAGAAATAGTAAACAAGATTTTGGCGCGTGTTCCCGCCCTAGGACGTCTATGTCTTATCTTAGAACTTGTTGCAGGAAATCTTTTTGACTGGTGCATTCGAATTTTCAGCCACGGTAGGATAGCTTATATTCCCCAATGGATTTCAAAATCTCACCGTCATTTTCCAAGCTCATTCGGGCCTCGTACACAGAGACAGGAAATGAGTTCTGGGGAGAAATTGGAACACCAATCCCAGAAGAATTCCGCTACACCATCAACGGCGCATTCCTTACACACACCATCGGATGGCACCAAGTCTCAAGCGCCTTACCATGGGTACTCCTTGCACCGACATTTGTGACCAGCATATCAATCGCCTTGGTTGTTGTGACGCTTGTTCGCACCCCTAAACGCACTGAGGTGGATGGCCAAGACTATTTCGATCTTAACAACATCCTCCACGTCATCGCAGCATCATCTGTTGGGGGTTTCAACGAACCCTTCCCATCACTTGATGCAGACAACGGCGACCACAGCTCACACAGTGAAAAGGTCAAAGTTAAATTGGGGTATGCAAAGTCGGGCTTGTTAGGTCTAGTCCAACAAAGCGATATCTAAGCTCATTGTTATGACATATATAGGCATACCCTCCTGTACCCCTACATACCCGGAGATTAAGTGATCTAAATGTTTACCTATACTTAGATCCCATTAGTAACATCCACCGAGCAGCCCATTACCCCGTGCCCATGTCTGACACAACCGAGTCCTGTGGCTTTAGCGTCTGATCATATCAGCATCACTTAATCTACATAGCTTCAAATCGCTAGGTTACACTACATGCCTTGATGCCATTGTCTTGCAAAAGGTGCTTCCTAGACCTACCTTATTCAACAGCAAAGCTAGGCAAAGATTACGCTGAGTATATAGCTGAATATCATCCAATAAGCTTTCAGGTGTACAACTTCAGAAGAGCACGCAAGGGTGGCCCATCACGGTGGATGCGCCCATAGGTGATGGTCAGAAATATTGGCGCTCTGTAAGACTCCAAGTCGAGTGTCCAAAGACCACATTTGTCAGTCTCTTCGGTCAACAACGTATCCCGAGGGTCTGGCAGGCTTCACGTACGTTAGATCGGAATTTAGCATCGGACCCATGCAGATCTTGACTCGGTCAGAATTTGTGATTTCGTCAGTGGCATCCACTGCGCACTGGCATAAGATACCTGTGTTGTAATACGGTGCGGGTGTCATGGTGACGCACCAGGCTATTATTGGACTGATCAGCAGGAGGTGCTCGATGCTCGATGCTCGATAGCAATGATCGATGGCATTGGGTGGAAACGAGAAATGTAGCAGCTGGCATTCATTCAGACTATTGGGTTGATTTGTCATACCGAGTCGATCAACTATTCCACCATTTGCAGTGCCGTATCCTTTTCAAGCCAACATAGTTGCGACAACCAACGGCAATACTGCGGGAAC
>KB722749.1:485740-509721 GCA_000349905.1 Volvariella volvacea V23
CCCCACGATGGATGATACACATTCCTTGCCTCAGGAGGAAGAGACTCAACAACCAAGTGCACGGCGGTATGACTGGCTTTCTGGGCCAAGTTGCATTACAGTACTCAGCAACATTATAGTCGCAATCGAAATGCGTGGTGGCGACCACGGGTTTATTTACCAGTTATTATCATACTTGGTCAATCCTTCTTCCTGCTTGGAGGGTGGGCATTTTTTCTGGCTACTCAAGCCAAACCTACACCTCTTCCCAACAAGCTCGCCATTGCGATACGAGGCTCCCCCGAATCTGCAACGTTCATTATCACACAGATTGCTGCATTAATTTCCATCATCACAGCATGGTATGTTATGAACACTATACTCCCTTTCCATCTACTGATTGTTTGTCTACTCAGTCTGTATTCAAATGCCGTCCGCTATACTGTTGCAATGTCTCTTTCCCGACCCATGTCGCTGTTTGTATTGGCTTCAAGTATGAAGATAGCAGGAAGCACACTTGTATTGAATTTTCGACGCTGGAAATGGACGATTTCAGCATTGATTTGTGCGACTGCCCTGAGCTTTCAGACTGCAGGGTGCGCTTAGTGCATGCTGTCATTTCTCATAATGAGGCTCATTGTGCATGATAGGTGGACTACACTTTTGATGCCAAAGCCTATCCAGATCAGGACATCTCTCACAGGATTTGGTATTGACCTCCATAATGAGCAAGTTATCACAAAGGCAAATTCTGATGTCTCTAGTCGCGCACTTCGACCTCGTACGTGTGAAGGCTTAGTGAATTAACGCAACTAAATATATACAGATTTGTTTATTAATGTTGGTCCACTTTTGATCAATAGTGGAACTGCAGCAGTATCCGCAATGTACGGCCAGACTTCTGATTTTCTGTTTAACGATATGACCTTCAAGAGCTCTACAGGCAAGTAGAGCCTTGTTATTGGTTTATCATATCTCTGACAAGAAGCAGCTGGAATATTACTTGTGAATATGTGGCCGATGCTCAGTGCAATTGCGAATAGAACTTCTGCTGAACTTCCAGTCAATACACAGCTCACATCCCCGGCTAATATGATTCCCGGTTTTCAAAGAAACTATACTGTCACCCAGCAAGATTTCACCGCAGACATCCGCTGTGAGCGCCGAGCATTGAATGAGAGTACCAGTCCTAGCCTGGTGGGGCCCATAGTAGCACCAATTATCAGTAACGATACCCTGCCGTTAGTTGCTACTTCAATCCAGGGGGCTTGTAGGGATGGACAGCCTATTTCATATCGTGAGCTCACATCTTAGGCATTGACACTAGCTTGAATAACATAACTTTGTAGAACATACGACATTGCCCGGGCAACACGGTGAAGCTGGTGACACTATTTTTGCAGAGCTTTGTATTCTGGACGACACTCCTGAATTCGGTACGTCATTGACACCAACAATGGCACCTTCTCGTTTCACTGATTCCTGCAGAACTCATCCTCGTTGGATATGGCAACTATTGGTGGATCGAGCCCACTGTTTGCTCGATTTCTCCTAAAGTTACGTTGGTAGACGTGCACTATACCCAAAGCAATCTTTCCGTGTCTAGGCCCGATACTGTCCGCATCGACCCCCCACGAGACAGCCAATACCTGTCCAATGCAACATTCGCTCCCTATATGTTAATGAGCGCCTTATATTCCATGCAAGGTTTGACAGGACATGCCTTCGGTGATGCCATTTCCAGTTTTTACTACGCTAGAGCAAGGAATTCAGGGGATGAGGCCGGAAACTTGAACAAGATTGTGGTGCGTACTTTCCGTTAATGTTACCTTGCCCCATCTCAGAACACCTCGCAGGAAGCCTTCTTGACTAGCACATTCGAACTGATGGGCACGGTAGGGCTGATTTATATTTTATTAACGAGCTTGAAGTGCTTACACTGGCATACTCAAGCTCGTCCGGGCTTCCTACACAGAGACTTCAAACGCATTTTGGGGGGAAGCAGGAGAACCGATCCCGGAAGAATTTCGTTATACTACAACCGGTACATTCGTTACAGAGACGATTGGGTGGCACCAAACTATAACTACTTTGCCAAAAGTACTCCTGGCATCGACTTTCGTAACTGGAGTGTCAATCATCTTGGTTATCATGACGTTGATTCGAATCCCTCGAAATCTCGACGTCGATGGCCAAGACTACTTTGACCTCAATAACATCCTTCATGTTATTTCGGCGACGTCTGCTGGTGAATTCAATGACCCATTCCCATCAGTGAGGGCAGATGAAGGCGATCATGATTTGCACAGCGAGAAGGTTCGGGTTAAGTTGGGGTACACGAAGTCGGGCGGGTTTGGTCTGATTCAGCAAAGCAATGTATAATTCCACCTTTGTAGCATGTCCTCGTCGCTTGTAGCTACGCACTCAATATTGGCTTGGAGCTTCTAGTTGGTGAGGGGCAGCCAACCCGTTTCATGCAATCGTATCCAGCTACAACAATTATATAGGTCTTTTGTGCACATCGTACATAATTCGGTTTGCACTAATGCAAGGCCTTCTCAACCGAGCTTGACTGTATAGAACACTTGAGTTAAGATATATTCTTGCCATACATATGTTCACTCACTTCATCAACCACAGGCCTTCTACGGTGCTTGCCAAAGGTCAGGTACCCCAAGAAGGATAACACGCCTAACATTGCAGCTGCAACAACCAAGGCAATGCCGGCACCCAAGAATCCGGCACCGACAGCCGGGAATTGGTGTCTACTCGTGCTGGATTGGTTGTGGGCCGCTGCGAAGGCTAACGCATCACAACCCCTGTCTTTATTATTTTGGCATATCGAACACCAATCCGATGTTGAATTAATAGTGACTGACTGGTTTCATCCTTTAATCGTGATTTCAGTGTCAAATGAGCCATAACTTACTGCGACATGGTTAATCAGCGTGGAGAGAGGTGCATCGCCTTGAGTACCAAGGAAATCGTAACGATTGAAGCTTGCATCATCGGTACCGTTCTTGAAATTGAAGCGAAGTACGGGCTCTCCTCCAGATGACTCACGGACCTCGATTGCAACAGCGCCAGCAAAGTTAACTGTTTAATGTTAGAAACAATATGAAACGCTGACTTTGAGTAAATCTTATTCACCAAATCCTTGGAGCTGCGGGTTCATATCCGCTACCCCAAGCATGTTAAACAAAGACAGGAATGGTTTATACGCCGTTGCGAAATAAACCACTTTCAGAGGATTGCTAGGATCGGCGATACCAGAGAGCCCTTCCATGATGGAGGGAAGGATTGTGCGACCGGCAACTATCAATGAAAAATGTTCAGCGAACCGCATTTATTCAATAATAAAAGGTCGTTATCGCACCGTTCCTGATGCTGTCGAGTTGACTAGAGCTGAAGATATTCCACTCATGCCAGTTCGTGAGATGACGCCCTTGCTCTAGGTAAGTTTCAGGCAATGCTTGAGAGAATGTTCGGTTATGAATAGATTGAACGAGCATAAAATCAAAAATCTAGAGGGAGAGTAAAACCTTGTATGGGAATCTTCAAAGGGTTCATACTTACATTCCACTAGAAGGTAAGACGGAATGAAAAGGCAAAAATAAATGCATTGAGGGCATATTCATCACTAATAATGTATAATTATGCTTTCAACTTACCATATTCTCCAGATTGACTTCCCTTCCATCGAGGAACTGAGGAAGATTCGCGAAGAAGTCGGCATATTCTTCTGATTTAGCCTTGAAATCGGAAGAACTGTAGAAGTCTTTCGTGGCCTGAGTAAAAGTCTTAAAGCGAGAGCGAGGTAAGTTAATAATGAAAGTGATTTGAGTTAGATGGTGGGGAAATGTGCATTACGTTGCATTGTGTCCATCCCTCAAGCGAGATATCGTTCTCCGGTTCGACGGACTCAACTAAACGAGACCATCCAAGTTATAGTTCTAGGCTATTGGAGGACATTGCTCGGACATACTGGGAATATACTGAGTTGGGTGAGTCGCAGTACTCTTAATACTGACACAGAAAGTACTATACCTGATACCCTCCTAGTGGCGCCGTGATAGTAGTTCCATTGGCCAAAGTGATAGTAACGTTTGGGTTGGCGGGAAACAATCCCTGTAATAAGGCTGCCGCCGAATCAAGAATGACACCACCCTCTCCTCCAGCGTCAGCAATTGCATGGATCTGGGTTTCATCTACCAGCGTGGCGTTAATTTCGTCAATAAAGGAAGGCGACTCTGGCTGCAGGTAGATTTGGCGGAGGAGACTCCCAAGTTGATGCTCTTGTTGCTGAATGCGTACGGTGAGTGAGTATGCAAAGAGAGTCAACAACAGTGCCTTTAACACCGGCACGTAGATGACTTACCGTTCCCAAGGGTGTAATTGTAGTTCCAGAGGGTGAGTATGTATGAGGATCTTGGTAGAATCCTGAACACGGACAGATTACGCATTGTGAGCGCATTTCTAGAATCTGATTTGGACAGTAGCACTGAGGTCGACGGCTTTCACTCCTTCCATGGGTATTGCCTCGACCTGCTCTTCCAAGATCATGATTTAAACACACCTTGTCTGTCCCCATGTCGAACAAGTAGGACTACACCGATAATCTTTCCTTCTGAGGCCATGGTCTGCTGTGGCAAGTTCCAGACGGGAGGGAGTCTTAGAGTACTTCCTGGAGTGTTGACTCTGTTGAGAGCTTCTTTATAGCGGGGATCAGCCTTGGCACCTTATAGAACCCATTTGCAATGTCTGGAATCCGTATCACCAAATTTCGAAGCTGAAATCAGGTTCGGTCCATGTGTTCTCTTAAGGTATAATTAGAGCGAAGGTTGTATTCTCGTGCGAAAAGTTCAATCAAACCTGGCACAAGCTATGCATCAGGTCTTTAAGCAGTGGCGTCAGTTAGCAAGAGTCTTTGTTCAATTCCTGTGAAAATTGCTCACGAGATACGGGTCGTGCTGTTCAGGACAGTATAAAGTTCCGAAGTCGGGGAAGGTCATCGGAACGTGACCCGCCACAGGACTAGGTGTATCAATCCAATTTCAAACGGTGACATTTGCATCGGAACAGCTTTGATGAATGGAAGACTCACTGAAACGTAGAAACTCCTTCCGGCGTACGTGCTCAGGTATTGTTCATTAGATGAAAGGATAAATTTATATATGTGCTGAGGGTGTGAAAGCGTGAGAACATCGCAAGTATGAACCCTGACTGTTCTATTTTTAATCTCTTCCAGAAAGCTCGTCAACCAAGAAATCCTGCCTAATCTGCAATAACCCGATGAGTCCAGAACATCAAGAATCTTGACCGGCTTGTGGAATCCTAATAGTCGACCGTAATTTGAATTCAGGTGGGCAATAAAAGTGCCAACAGATTATGTCTGCGTGAATTACGTTAATTGAAGGAAGCGGTACAGATTGACCAACATTGTGAGTTTGGCGTGGTGGATTGGCCCAGACTATCGTAGGATGGCATAGAGCCTAATGAACTGAGACGGTTATCGTCTTGGGATGGGAGATGAAGTGCCAAGCTACGGACATCTGAGGGAGAAACAGGAGATGTATGGGGGTAAACGGAGATGTTCCAGGAACGGGAAATAGACAAGTGCCATTTTTGGAGCACCTGTGGCGGCGGTGGCGGTGGCGATTGCAAAATGAGCAGAGACAGGGGACTGAGGGGATAGTATCAATGATGATAACCGTAAATCATCTGTCGTTAAACTTGAAACGGGAGAGTCTCGTCCAGAACATTCGGCATGGTAGCTGCAGCAATCGGATATCCTTAAAAGAGTTATGGACCTCGCCCATTTCTTAGAAATAGTCGACACCAAAGATTCCACCCAACCCGAAGTCCTCTGCTGTGTTCTGATGCACTCTATGTCAAGCTCGACTTCGACAAGACTCGTTGACTTGATGTCCCGAATAATCCTCATGATGGACTTTAAGTCACCACGCAGGTGGATGTGCTTTAAGCATCCGAAATTGAGGCTAAATAGTTGAGAGCAGTCGCAACCTCTAAGGTCAAAACTAAGTTCTTGCAGTCGTGGGACCATGGCCAACTCGGTCAAAAATTTCGTGTGCGAAATCGTGGTGGTCTTGGCATGATCGCCTTCGCCAGGTGAAAACTCGACTCGACGGAGGTTCGAAAAGTAGCAAATGGTATCGAGGGCCTTTTCTGAAACGTGACCATGAATGGAGATAGTGTGGACGTTCATAGATAACAACCGGATGATGGAAAGAGAGGGAAAGAGGTCCGGTTGCGAGCACGATGAATTTGTGCTCCAGACCTCCACTCGCTGCAGTGCCCACTCCGCGATGAAGGGGAGCAAGCACTCAAAATCGCGAAGGGATGAGAGACGCCGCTGGTCGATGTACAGACACCGCAGATTCGGTAGGAGGGTTGTAACCCCACGAACTCGCGCGATGTATCCGTACGTAGCTGGGCTGATTTCAATCCCCGAATTCTCGGGTCCGTATCTGAAGTGCCGAATTTTACGCGCGTAATATTCAAATCTTGACCAGGATTCTTTAGGGATAGAGCTGGATAAGACCTTATAGAAGGGTCATTTAGAGATACTGAAATTTTGGTACACGGAATTTGACTTACGTATTTTCCGTCACCCTGTCGTGATAAGTCTAGAGGAAGCAGTTTAAAAAGTGGAACTAGCGAGCTCATAGACCGCCATAACACGCGAAGCGCTGGCTCCGTGAACTGTCGGCACAGCAAGGAAATGCTGAGCAATTCCCGTCTTGCAGTTCCCCAATCGGCGTCCGTATCCTGTAAATTAACGGCAAGGTGCAAAAAGATCTCTTCAAGGACATCCAAATTTAGGGTGTTGAGACGAGGATCTATCTGGGCATTCATGGCGAATCAACTAGGACTGCTGGACTATGTGCATAGACTGGGAGTTTATATGTATACGTGCAGGCGTAGTGTGCATTTCACCTCACAGACTACGCCGCCTCGCTGCTGCAGATAACGTAGTCAGTGATACTCTAAATGTCACTCCACAGGCAAATGGTTAGATAATATTTCCTCCGTAAGCATGAGGGATATAATTGGCACTTGGTATAGTCTTATTCCAATAGCACTAAGAACACAGTTCCCCTGAATCCAAAGTAACATGACAAGAATCGAGAGAGCGTAGTTAGCGTAGCAAAGAACGGAACCTAGGAGAACATCCTGACTTAAGACCCAAAAGGAGAAAGCGTCTATATTGAAGAAGCTGTCAACACTGATCAAACAGCATGCGCGATTTCTGCTTCTTTATTTTGTTGACTCTGTGGCGCGTGCCTTTTCGTGACCAATTCATGAGGGAGTAAGACTGCGCGATCAACTGCAACTGGCAAGCCACGGTGCCTCCCGCGGACCCTGTCACATATTCAGCAAGACGAACGACCACAGCAGAACTCTATACGTACATGATTACAATTACGATGAGCTTGGAGAGTGGGCGCATTGCACCGACGAAAGAATAGTTGTCCTAGACCAGGTAATAGCGTCAATCTTTGCGCACTTTTCGCAGAAACGAAATATGACGTACCGATGGGAAGCCTAAGCTCAAACCGATGCCTCCAAAGGCCGACACTAGCTCAAACAACACTCTGAACATGTCAAACCATTTCTTTTCTTCGTCCAATATATTTCTGCGCTCGATTATTGCAATGAAAAATACTGCCCATACAAGCCACCAGATATCTAAATATTACGATGTTAGTTTGCCCCCCATATGCAGAAATAAGAAAGAATAGGTGGCTGATGAAGTGGGACCATTGATACGCGGAGAGATTCCCCGTACAGGATGTCATACTCACCCACAGACAGCTGCTTCCTTACATGCCAGTTGAGATAGCGCCCAATACGTTCTCTCCTCCCTAGCTTCTTCAACTCCCCATCTTCGGGCTCTTCTTCTACGTCTTCATCTGGTTCCTCAAATACACCAAGGGATCGCTCCTCGTACCTTTTAATTGGAACACCCCAAGGTATAAATAAGAATAGAGGTGACATCGGGTAACTGGTCAGCATAGGGCATGGCACTGGAACAATTGATACACGTACACGTTAGTTGAACGAATGCTCATGGCAACCTGTTACGATTGCGGAGATTGAAGTCATCTCAATTTGCAGATTCGCATTCACTTACAGGATAAACCTATTTCATCACGCTTAAGTTGAAACGATCTTTAAAGGAAATACGAGGCACGTACGGCAATGTACATCATGACGACATAGAGGAACCTGAATCAAAAAGTGAGCTTCCACAAGAACACAGCTCGAGGTTTGTGCATCTACTTACTGCAAAGCAGGAGACATTGAGGCTAGCGGAACAATTGAAAATCCGGATGCACGTGCAGCCAGTCCTTGGAAAAGCCCAGCTACGATCTTAGGTCCTTGGGCCATGCTATCAAACACGTCGATTCCGATATCTAATGTACCCCAAAAGTGAGTTGAACGTAGAACGCATTGAAGTGAACATGGCTCACTTAGAACCTCAAACGCTGCCCATTCCACAGCACTATTTGATGGGAATGGAGAATAAAATTAAAACGCGTCATGAGCCAGCGGATGAGCAACGGCACGCATAGTGCGCGATGCGAAGCGCGAAGAAGTCGCACAGACACGACATGCATGTGCCACAACCATGCAAGCATCGACGACAGTCATCAGTGACCAAGCGAACAGGTGAATCAACCCAACCAATGCCAGTCAGCTTGAACAGTCCGGTCAAGGGGAAATGGAATGAGTTGAGTTGCACGCACCTGAACCCAACCAACGCAATCAAGAGGAACCAGGTTTGATGACTCGGGAATCTGGAAGGAGGACATAACGGCGAGGGTACAATGGAGCAGACGTTGCAGAACGAGGCGGACAACGGGTCGAGTTGCGCGATCCAGATTACCAGTTAAGAGATGTGAAATGAAAGTAAAGAGATGGGCTCACAGATATAGGAAGCACCTAAGAACATTGTCCACGCCCACACAGTTTTGGTAAGTGATAGAGGCCCGGTAGTGGTCAACGGGGATGCCAAGTCGAGAGAGGTAAAGTGGTGTGGAGATGTTATCAAAACGAGGGCGGCAAAGAAACAGGGTACAGGTAATGGGCAAGGGTAGGCATGATTGTATCCAGACAATGGGGGTCGAAAGGTAAATCCCATTCGAGTCAATAATGGAGTGCGCCTGGGTAATCCTCGGTTGCTCTCTCACCTTCGAGGGTGTTCCAGTAAGAAGCTAAAGGTCGACTCGGCCTCGGAACCCTTCGGGGAAAGCTTCCAACCTATCCATCTGCGGTGTCGGCGTCACAACAACGGATTGTTCATGCCCGATGTCAGTGGACGGGTCAAGGAGACCTAAACGAACGTACATCACGAAACGGAGGCTGCGGGCGAGTGGTAATGTGAAGGGTGGAAGGGCACAAGAGGTATGATCATTCAGCACGAATGCTACCAGGTCTGGGACTTACAAGATGGGCTGAGGGTGTCACGAAGCGGAATGAAGGGTACCCGAGCACGAGGAAGCGGTTGCGAAGAAGGCCCGACACGCGCAACGATACAAGGCACGATTTGATTGGAAGCCAATTCAGATAATGAAAGTGGTCAGCGACACGAGGTGAGGTGCTGTGCTTTTAGTGGAAGTTAGGCGGAGCTGCCTACCAAAGCGTGGTTTCCTGCCAATATGACGAATATCATGCCAACTAGAATATAATCATAGTTGGATGGGCTATCTCGATGAAGACAAAGGGGAAGTTCCTACAGATCATCAGATACGCGGATTGGAACGGGAGCATTCCACTGCAGAGCAGGCGTCAGACGTCATTGACTGCAAGAGAGACACTAGCTAAACTTACGCATCGACAAGTGACATCCCTCCGCCGGTATAAGCCGCAAGGACTTGGAACAATGCAAACCTTAGCAAGAACAGGCAAGTCAGAGGTAGGGAACACACGAGGGGTGGAATAATTCCTACCATGGTTTCTTTATAACACGTGGCTGGGCGTCAAATACGGGGTCATACTGAGAGGTGACGGAAATCCAAGGACCAAACAGCAGAAATGCGATCACTTGAGTGCCAACAAAGTACTATTTTACGGTGTGCCAAGCAGTGAGCCCACGGAGGCTTTATCAGCAACGACGTATAAAATCAATGGTTTGACAAACATACCAAAGGCACGAGATAACTGAGCAGCCTCAGCGCTCTGTACTCAACTCCACCAATATCTTCCAACTCTTCATCTGATAGTTCATCGGTGTGAAAATCTGAATTTCGTCCGGTAAGCATGTCGAAATTAAGCCAAGACGTCTTCTCAGCTTCAATCTTTGCGGGGACCATAACTGACGCCTTCCTCTGAATCTTGCGGTAAGTGTGCGGCGCAGTGACTTTAAGAGCCCCAGCTGCAAGTTGGGCTATGCCAGGGAAACCACCAAAGTCCTCATATTTGCGACTAGTAGTAGCATCGGGTCCGTCACTGGGATTGGTTCTAGCAGCGGTCTGCGAAAGAAAAGTGGCCCTGCGTCGAGCGAGAGGGACACCATCTGATATCCCGCGGTGAGAAAAATTTAAAGGGCAGAGAGAGGGAACGTACTACGCCTATAAGGATCCACCCCAGTTGACATTGCAAACGCAACATGTCCCGCCCGGCTCGGGGACATCGGCTCCATCATGGACAAAGGCTTGGGCGACTCGATGGCAATCGACATGGGCCTCGGCGATTCTATCCTGATAGATAAAGGTTTTGGCGATTCTATCTGCACTGATATCGCCTTTGGAGAAGAGCTAACTGTCTTCACATCCCCGCCACTGTCTTTAACTGACCTCCTCTCTAACCAACTATCCCCATGACCTTCTTTCGCATTGTCATTTCCACCAGCGCTACCACCGACTTTGCCACCTGTTCCAGTGCTGCTCACGTCTTCCGTTGAATGGACTGGTACACCGCTGTGTTGGTCGCTCAGAAGCAGGGATCCTATCATATGCGTGGTGGCGTTCGGGGCTTCATCTTCCACAAGTGTGGCGCCGGGTGTGGGATGACGAATGTCGATACGAGGCCGCTCAGGTTTGGGCACTGATAGCGCAGGAGATTCCTCGAGAATTGGGGACAAGACTGTCGGTTGGTCTGTAGCGCCATCGCCCTTGGGATCACCATGAGTCCGAAAATGGCTAACGGCCTGCTTTGACGTGTCAATCAAACTCTTGACGAATATTGTTCGGGTGCGATGCTTGGGACGCGACGCGACGATATATTCACATCTCGTGCGGAAGTAGTGTCTGGAAGGAGACGGAAGGAGAAGGCCGAGGGTGATTGGCACGGAAGCAAATTTCGCATGGTCGGACACACTCACTTTCGGACCAACACCATGACCCAGGAGACTATCGTGATATCACCCTGTTCGTTGGAGGGACCATTAGCCTCTGTAACTCTTCATGCCGACATCGACACCCGCCGCCTCCCGTGGCGATCCACCATACTCCCGATCACAAAGGAAAACGACTCACTATAACCATTAAGAAGAACAATATAACTTGCTGGACCGCCGTAATCGTCGAGAGATTCACCGTTGACAACCCACAGACAGTCATGGCCGAATAACATAAGAACAAAGAATCAAGATAGCTGACACGAAATCTCCCATTGCAAGCATAAAATATCCCGGATGTTATTAGTGGTATAAAGACAAACGCAGAAAGATGCAGGCGAAAGAATGTTGCTTCTCTGTCTATGAAGTCTCGAATGGCCGATATAGACAGGTTGAGGCGCCTCGGAGGCGGAGCGGAAATGTTGGAGACATTAGGATTAATTGAATTAACTTGGGTTGTTGAGGCGCTTGTGCTCATTCCCAAGCCAGGGAAGACTGAATAGGCGCTGATTTAGTTGATGAGATCACCAAGTAAGCTTGGAAGAGCAAGAGGGTATAAGAGAGATGAGAGGATGCGTGGAAGTAGTGGTGCAAGTGGAAATGTGAAGTATCTACACAATGAACGCTTTTTCTCCGTCGTCGAACTCTCAATCTTTATGGCAACTCCTTAGGGTTTCAAGGGGAAAACGTTGATTCCCCTCCGAGCACAAGCAACAATTGATGGCAATCGTGGGGCCCTGTGGCAAATTTAGCTCGAGCCTGAAGTTGATCAGCCACCCACTGGCCGAAAGTGGGACACCAGCAGCGAGTCAGCGCATCCCTGGAGGCTCTCGTCAACATAATGGCAGCATCACACTGATAACGAACAGTGCTATCTGTCCAAGGGAGTGAATGCAATTCCTCCGGCACCCAATCCCCGTGCCGACGCAACGGAAGTACGCGCCTCATGGTTCACACGTGGGTATGCGAAGTCGCAATGTTGAAGAGAATCGCGAAGGGCGAAGACAGGGAAATGTGATTAATGGCGTATCTCATCCGGCGCGTATTTCGAGGCAATGCCTAGCTTGATGCGCGGAACGAAGAATCAAGGATTGCGCCGGCAGTGCGAGTTTGATCGTCTCCAATGGATAGCATTCGCACGCCTGGTCGTCAATGGCTTTCCTGTTCTTCAATCACCCGGCCAAGACTACGTGGAAAGAGGCTGCCATTGCACATGTGCAGCACCTGCAAGTAAGTATAACTTTGGTCCTCTAAAGTGAGTAATTGAAATACAGTAGCTACTAATGCAGTGACGTAGTCCTGTAAATCTTGCGCGAAGGACGTCCCTGCACATCGCTCACCTCGAACATCATGATGAAACTCTTCCACCGGTCAGCACGATGATCTTTTCATAAATCGTGAAAACGATGCCACCACTCAACTGCAACAAAGGTCAAAATGCCGAAAAAGCTCTTCATGATGAACGATAACTTACCACGAGCCTTGCGAGGCGAGGGGTTGTTCCGGTCCAGAACCTCAGAATTCCTTCCTCGGTGAATATACGATAGGCACAATGGAATGAGTTTCTGTACTGCGATCGAGCCTCTAGGGTTTGCATTCGCGTTTTAATTACGCTGAGAGGCAAGATCAGCCGACTAATTGCGCTCTGTGGCACCTGTGGCACTTACTCCAGCGGCATGGTTGTATAGACAGTCACAAGACCTGCTATGGCACCAATCCCAAAAGTGATTGCGCTAGGGAGCGGCTGCCCGGGTCTGCTGGTGCCCTGCACGAGCTGCTTTAACGTGGTGTATGTCGTAAATCTAACGGCTGAGTTTGCGCCCTGACGCATCATCTGTCACCGAGCTGCCCGTCAATCAAAAGATCCCATGAACGAAGCATGGAATGTATACTAACAACAGGGAAGAGGCCACGGTAAATCCCAAACAAGCCCTCTGCTTTCACGATCTGAACGGTTCCATGAATAAGTCCTCGATACTGTGGGTTCGGCCGCTTGGCATCATCGATGAGCTTGGTCCTAGTGTCCGCTGTTCAACGAAGATGGAAATGTGGGCTTCTGGAAGAACTGCATACTTGATAGTCTCTGAGGGGGTGACAGCGAATATTGCCTCCATCATTCCAGCACCCAATCCAGCTGCTCCATATCGTTAGCTTCGAAACGACCCGGACGACATGCGACGAACCCAAAAGACTTCTTGGCGCACTAACTTTTCCCTACCGACATCCACAGTTACGATGACTATCAGTGGGTAGGTGAATGGATGACTCACTTGAGGGTCTGCCAACAGCTGCTTGAAGTGGTCATAGCTCACAAACCGTACACCGGCCTTGATGGCATTTCCGATAACCAGTGCTGTACATCCCGAGTACAGACCAGTAATCCCCTTCGTTTTCAATGTTTCACGGATGATTGTTAAAGGCGCCTCTTTCTGTCCAGGTTTAGGTAAATATATGCGCGTTATATTGGCGTTAAAAGTCGATCGAACCTTTCCGCCAAACTGGGATCGGGTCTTCACGAACTCCGTAGGGTATGTGACGAATCTGGTGTTCTTATGCGCACTTTAGCCAGAGGATATCACGAAAAAAATATTGAGATACGCACGCTTCAATTGCACCCGCTGTTGCCCCAGCAAATCTAGTGCGAGCGTGAGCCCCAATATGCAGCACTTTGTGAGTTGAACCAACGTACAATGAATGCAGAGGCTTTTCTTTCTGTACCGGGGCCATAGTCGACGAGGTTCGAGGAAACGAGAGGCAGAGGGCGATTGAGCAAAATGCAAAAATCAGACGCTTGTCGGCTCCCCGACCGAAACTGAATCCCGTTACGCTATCGGAAATTCCCGATTGTTGACCTCACCGTCCCTTGACCCCGCAAGATGCTCAATGTGCTCCTCCTCCGTGCCTCTTCTTCACAAGATTCTCCCACTAATCCCGACCGTTACGAATCTGTGTTTGATGGCGCGGGATACCATCCAATCTCAATCAACCCTCTTGAAACTGTCCTCACTAACTTGGATGACCTTGCCACCGTTGTTGTTTCTGGTCCTGGCGGTGAATTGGGATATCAAGGCGTCGTAATCACCAGTTCTAGAGCTTGTGAGGCATGGGACAGTGCCATTAGGCGGATACTGGAGAAGTCCCAGTCCCAGGTGTCAGGTTCTTGCATTCAAGTCACACGATAGCTGGAGGTTGTGCTCAACGTCTTTCATCTACCAACAGGAGGCGGCTGGCATGAAACACCATTTTATGTTGTAGGAGAAGCCACTGCTTCACAGCTTTCTGCTATACAGAAGGTTCACGGCCCCTCTTCACCGTACGTACCCAAAGACATCCGCGGTGCGGGTTCCGGGACTGGAGAACAACTGGCCCATTTCATTCTTGAGGACCTCGGTGACAACAGGCCTGCAAGGCTTTTATATCTCACTGGAGATAAGAATAGGGATACGATCCCCACGATACTGAGTGGTGGCGGGGTGGAATTACGACCATTGCAAGTGTACGCCACTCAGGGCTCATCGTCATTTGGGCATGATCTAGAAGTCGCCTTATCGAAAGCATCACGTACGTAGCTCCTTTCTGGTTCTCTGCTCCTGTACTTAGAAATGTTACCCACAGATAAGGAATGGTGGATAGTTTACTTTGCGCCATCGTCGTCGCAATTTGTCATGCCTATTCTTGAGAAGCACTTCACGTTTGCTCACCACGACCAACTCACTTCACTCCCACAGCCCAGAATAGCTTCCATTGGGCCAACAACATCCTCCTTTTTGCGCGACGCGCTGAAATTGCATGTGGAGGTTACAGCCAGGAAGCCAAGTCCAGATGACTTACTTGCGGCAATCGCTGAGAGAGACCGTGCCCATACCAGTTGATTCAACACCAGCAGGTGTTGCAGTTCCATAAAATGACATCTAGTGCTGTAATGCTCTGTCTTTGGTATTACTTCATGCTATCCAACGCATCATGATCTTAGAACGCCCTCGGTTGCGCTGAGAACCTTCTAAGATGATCTTTAATTGTTTATGTCGGAAATTTCTTACACTGCTTATAACCGGTTATAAGGGGGGACCCCCCGCTTATAATCGGTTACAAGGGATTTTTCGGCTAAAAAGCGAATTATAAGGAGCCTTATAATGGCTTGTAAGGGGCCTTATGATTCAAAATTAGGGTTGTAAGGGCCCTTATAAGGAGACCTTCGTTATAAGCGAGGACAGAAATTTCCGACATAGCACAATTAACGCAGGTGGTGAAGTGGATATCATACTGAGTCAATCCAGCCTTCGGGCAGTGATTGAACTAAGTGTCGAAGGTTCGACTCCTTCCCTGTGTACCAATAGTATCCCTTTTTTGCATTCACCGGCCGCTAGGAGATGGAGGAGCGTCCATGAGGTAACCAGCGGCCACCAGTTAACCCCTGACCCATATTCCCGTAACAAGCGCTGCTCCACAGGCATGGATTGGGTTCGGACTGTTCAAAGTAGAAAGCAGATGAACATAAGTATTTCATTGACACTTAATCGGTGCACAGTCGACGACGAGAAGCTACAACGAGGCCTGGCCGAACAACTCGGAAGTACTGTTGTGCGTTCCATGAGGCAAGGGATCGGAAGCATTGGCTTGCGGTGCAGCACTCAGAAATGGCTCGCACAAAGTGCCATCATAGCCCAAGTCCTTTGATCCACCCGTGCTGGGTTTGGTAATTGTTACAGCTTGAACATGGCATATTTCATGTTCCAGCTCCTGAGTCCTATGGCGCATAAAGGTGAATGCTCCCATGTTAAATGTCGTCGTGGGACTTATCGCAATGTCAGCATGGAGGATCCAACGTTACATCGACCCGTGAACATCGCATTGATTGCAATGCATCTAGTGTAGGATACACGCAGCTATTTGACGACTGAAGAAGACAACAAGTTGGGCTGCTCCAGCATCGCTCGGTGACCGTTTGGTGCCGGTGATCATGTGACGCCCATCACAACCAGCGCTTCCGAGCGCGTCCCTCGTCATTCTCCGTCACATACGCGCTCTTCATCCTTGAGTACAGGTACAAACCAAGGGCACCGAGTCACTGTGAGTCAGACACTAACGGTACGCCAAACGCGTAGAAGATCTGCTTCTCGACACGGTGAAGAATCCGATACCTCGAGTAGATTCGCTATGATCTTGAAGAATTCGGACTAAAGAGTTGGGCGTGGCCGTACCATGATACCCGTAACGTTCCACGCGAGTGGCTGGGCTGAGTGCGTGCGTTTGAAGAGCCGGAGCCAGGCACGGCTGTGATGGTGGCGGTGACGACCCCCGGCTTGACTCACGCTCTGAATCCGAACATAAAATTCGATTGTTCCAAGGGGGTTCTCCATCAAACTCTCCTACCCCAACGCCTTATCCACGCTATGTTGCACATCAACGAGCTCCCACCTGAAGTCCTGGCGAGAGTATTCGAGGTCGGGGTTCTCACCAGTGGCGTTACCTACATCCCTCCACTCTGTCTCGTGTGCAGAACCTGGTACGGAATCGTCGATTCTACACCACGTCTCTGGGGAATTATTTCTATCGATAAGCTCACCAACCTCTCACTCCTCAACCGACAAATCACCCAAGCCAAATCCTCCCCTATCTCGCTATACATCAGCTCCAACCCTACTGTCTATCCAACCAGACGTCTTGCCAGTCTAGCCCAGAACTGGATATACGCAGACATTCCCTCCAAGATTTTCGTTGCGTGCTCGTGGAACGACCTCAGAACCAATCTACAGGAGTTACGACTCACTGGCTCAACAGATGCAGCTGATTATGGCGAGGACTTCATATCACAATTCTTCGCTCAGGATGAAACTCCCACAAAAACTCCTCCGAAACTTAGAACATTCGCTGGTATAAACTTACCCAAGCATTGGATAACTCCGCTTATTGGGGCACATACTACGTCCTTGGAACTACAACATCGGCTTGCAGTTCCTTCGCTCAAGGAAATCACCGAGCATCTTTCCCGGGCTTCCAATATCTACAATCTCAAACTGAGTGGTTTGAGAGCGGAATCGTATGCTGAAGATCTCCCAACTGTGCACCTTCCCAACCTTCGAATGCTTCACGTGAACTCCGTTGAATACCCAGGGCACATTGTATCCCACATTCAGGCCCCCAATCTCCAGACTCTGATCATCGACTCAGTACCCCACATGATTATGGCAGAGGATCACCCACTATTCAGACAAACCCAAGACCCCACCCTGGCCTCTCTAAGCTCACTCTTCTCCCAATGGAGTCAGCCCGGATTTTTACCAACCAACCTTCGAAACTTGGAACTCACTGGAGCTCTTCAAGTCGACGACGTTCCCTACTTGATCCGCTGGCTTTCGCGGTTACCCAACCTCCTCCGCCTCACACTCCGCGATGACGCGCTTGGCAATGCGGCTGCCGCACCAGCACCTACAGCGGAAGAACGTGATGTGCTCAAAGCCCTTGCTTCATCGTCACCCTTACTTTGTCCCGAGCTTTTGGAATTGAGAATCGAGACTGAGCTTGTTATTGCGGATTTGGTATCGATAGCACAGGCAAGGGGGACCAATGCAAATGTGGAGGGTTCACTAAATGCACGGGGGGCGTTGCGGTATGTTGAAGCGCCGATATGCCCAAGCGAGGGTAGTGCTGAGGTGGTGGACGGCTTGCGAAGTCTGGTGGACGAGGTCGTGTGTGGGTGCTTGGGTTGTTCGTTTGCCTTGGTTGTAAGTCGATTTTATTTTTTGGGCGAGTTGCAGAGACTTATGATCACTTTAGACTCTGATATAAATGCTATGTGGGGATTGTTGTCAAAGCTAGTTATTGCCGTCATAGCTCAATCATCAGGTTTACATAGAATGATACCCATAATATACACAACTATGGGTAACTGTCCTTCATCTAAGTTAATATACTATCCTACCCTGGGACGTGCTCGTCTTCGTGATTGGAACGTTCACGTATGCAACAGTTAACGAAGCGTTCTCCACACAAGCAACACCGAACAGGGAGCAGAACGCCCCAAGAGTAAGTACCCCCGTTATACAGCATGAGATTGAACGGGATAATCACTGCCTCGATATTCATGAAATGTAAGAGGTTGCACCATTCATTTGTACGGAGGCCCGTCATAGTGGCATCATGCAGGTGTGAAGTGGGATCGTCCCACTCATACCCGCATGCCAGATTAGAGTCGGAGGTCCGAAGCCTTCCCTACGTACATTTGCCTTCTCAATGCAGTAGTCCATGCACGGTTCCTGATAAGCTAGTAGGGAAGAAGGAAATCTAATTTATAATGTTGTGCTGATCTACCGAATTGCCCTAACTTGGGTTATGCAGGTGGTGAAGTGGGTATCAATCCGAGCCAATCCTTACCTCTGGTAGCCATTGGTCGAGGCGTCGAAGGTTCGAACCCTTCCCTGTGTATAAGGACTGCTCCTTTTTATCCAAACCAATGCAAGACGAGCTAAATGCATACACAATCTATAGATTTTGATTAGGCTACGCAGGTGGTGAAGTGGATATCATGCAGCACCAATCCCTTTTGATTGCATGCCGAGTCGAAGGTTCGAATCCTTCCCTGTGTCGGTATCCTTTTCCACCGTCAAGTCAGTTTCTTCTTAGAACCGGGGAAGATGGGTACAGTGTCTGCGGATCAGAGTATGAGTCAATTCTAAGAACAATAAGTGTGCTACTTAGGAGCCTGTTAGTGCAAAGAACTTTCTTTTGGTACTCTTTAGCTCCCTCGTCACATCTGTGCTCAGGCCATTATCGCCTAGGCCAACGCCACCTACAGAGTTAAGTTTGGCATGGAGGCGCATGTTCCCCACTATCAAGCCAAGAAACATGCCGCCGGCACTGGACTGCCAAGTTTGCCAGTTCTGGGGTCCCAAGCGCGAGCTGACGAGGTACGTATCCGTCATCCGCCGTGTGATAAGCCCTTTGTAGCGCCTAGAGCAATGCCAGTGCAGATAGGGGGTTTTAACTGGGCTAGAATGAAGCCATTCTGTTCATAGCAACAGAGAAACTGCAGCTATCAGTCAAGATGGGAAGTTGCGAAAGAAAGCGCACGAAGTGCGCAGACGGGGAAATCTGCGCGAGGGGCGAGGGATCTAATCTTATCTTGGCAGTGTGGGGAAAATGCGGGGAATTTGTCAGCGTGGTGAAGGTGCAAACTCTGGGCGACTTGCCAGAGAAGGTGCATGTCCTCGTGTGTACAGCGGCACAGTCATCCCAAAAAATCACCAAACTCGCCCCCAGTTCATCAATAAGGGCATTCGCTGCCTTTTCGTATCTTTATCGTCATCCCCGTGCCAGCCACGTCGACAGCTTGCTGCTAGCCCTCAAGCATACAAGAGCGCACTAGATCTTGACTCGTTCCTCGACATTGTACTACTTTACGATGGTGGGTGCTCATCTAGTTGTGGTTCTCTCGGAATCATTTTGATATCCTTATTTTCTCTCGCTCGACATGCCTTAAACATTCATGATGCTGACAGGTGATCTCTTTTAGCCTGCGCAGGTTCAACACAGGCCTTCTGAACACATGACACGCTCAGTGTCTGAAAAATTCCACGACCATGAACATGTTCCCATTAATAGGAATGCACAACATAAGGAAGCGTTAAGGTTGGCACTGGGCAGTATTTTGGCACCAGTGAGTTATCAATGGACTTTACCCAGATTGGCTGTCTTACACCAGTGGCGCACAGAAAAGGCCGTTTACGCCCTCGAGATCGTCATCTGGGACTGCTAGTCCGGCCTATCCTCACTCTTATCAGCACTCGGGGCCACATTCTGCCCCTGTCCCATCTCATACGTGCCACTCTGACGGGCAACAGACGCCGGATTATCTCCTTCATCCTTACAGCCACCACCGCCCAGCGCCGCATCACCATGGTCATTCTCACCCTCACCCCCACGCCCACACACCATCAAGACTCGGGCTAACAGTAAGTTTGAACCACTTTCCTCCTTTCTCCTACCCCATTTTGTATCATCTACCCCTGCTGAAGGAGGGAGCGGTGAATAACAAGAGAATTTAGGATTCCGTCCACCCTAGTGGGGAGCAAACGCCAGCATCGAGACTGGCTTCCGTCCCTGGAACACCTCACTCGGGATCACATCCGTCATCGCCACACCAACGACCATCATCCGCAGGCCAGGACCTCTCACCCCCTCCGTTGCACTTGTCTCCACCGTCTGCGCCCGCATCTGAGCCGCCATCTCCGAGACCAGTTGTAGACGCTCCAGTTCCAATTGTATTGCAAGCACCTGCACAAGCACCAGCAGTCGCTTCGCCGCCGCAAGTACATGTGCATCCACCCTTTGATGGCGATCCAATGCCATCTGGAGCCGCAACTCCGAGGGCGAAGTTCTTGGAAACGTTACAGTCGAATCGAGCATGGGAAGCTTTGATACACGGGTCTTTCTCATGAAGCAGTGAAGAATTGTGAGATGCATTTACGGGTTTACTTTACTGTACTACAATCTGTCTGCGTTGCGATGAACGGTTGGTCATGCCTACGGGCTCTAGTTCATAAGGTAGGAATTTATTACATTTCTCGTGCTTTTGTTGTTGTTGTATACGCTTTGTTTTTATTACGGACTGCCTTTGTACCTTGGATGACACTCGAGATTGTTGTTGTACTGATAGCACATTGAGGTGTTCCTAAATGAGGTCCACGAACGAGGTCCACGAGACCAAACCTCGGAGTCCCGACAAGTCTCCGGGCGCTCATCCGATTTCCCGATCGGCGAATCACCCATAATTTTGGTGCCATCGAGCCAACTGCACTCTCATCTTGCCATAGAGCCTTTTAGACGAAAGGGGCGGTGTGTACGATATGGAAGCTTTCGAAACCTACCAAACGCCATTATCAAGGTGAATACTCGGGTTGGTCAGGGTTTTCGGGTTGACTCTCGCTCACAATCACAATCTTGGTCTCTCGACTAGTCGATATGCGAGCAAGGAGATGGCACATCTCTTTTCGCCTGCTGTAGGTCGCTTTCTATATCAGTGGACATCGTGCCGACGATTTGGTTCCTTTGCCTCGACGATGCGCACTTTTACGCCGTTTGACTGGATATAACAGAATCGGTTCTATACATGGAGGAAACTGTGGTTAAACTTGGCGATCGCAGAAAAAGAATTGGGGCTCCCTATCTCGGATGAGGCTATTGAACAGATGAAAAACAACCTCGTGAGTTTTTCCGTTATATTTATCTGCACCCTCGGTCTGGGGATCTTGCTCTCAACCTTATCTTATCTCGACTCTGTCGGTTATGATCGCTTGATGGCGATAGAATTTGACTCCTCAGCAATTCGAGATCGCCGCTCAGGAGGAGAAGAAGAGGCGCCATGATGTAATGGCGCATGTTCATACGTTTGGCCAGGTTGCTCCTGCTGCTGCTGGTATCATTCAGTGAGTTGTGCTCTATTGCTACCACATCGGTTGACTGATGAAGACAAAAGCCTTGGTGCCACTTCATGCTATGTTACCGAGTACGTACCCACTTCCTAATATTAAATACCACAAGAAAGCCTGAAACCCTGTTCCAGCAACGCAGACCTGATCTTCCTTCGAACGGGATTAACTTACCTCATCCGTTCCATCTCCATTCTAATCTCCCGTCTCTCCACATTTGCTTCTCAATACCGCGACCTTCCCACTTTGGGATTTACCCACTTTCAACCGGCGCAATTGACGACCGTTGGGAAGCGTGCTACACTCTGGATTCAAGAACTTTTATGGGACCTTCGCAACTTGAAAAGGGCGCGAGACGATATTGGGTTCAGGGGTGTAAAAGGAACGACTGGAACACAGGCTAGTTTCCTTGCTCTGTTTGATGGCGATCACGATAAGGTAACTTGTCCACAATGTCGCAGTGTGTTGCAACTAATCCGTGATTCAGGTTGTGGCTCTCGACAAGCTGGTATCTAAATTATCTGGATTCGACTATACTTATCCCGTCACATCTCAAACCTACTCTCGCAAAATTGACATTGATGTCCTTGCTCCTCTCGCTTCTTTTGGTGCTACGGCACACAAAATCGCAACTGACATCAGGTTGCTTGCCAACTTGAAGGTACGTACCCAACTTTTGCGTACTCCATCACCCTATGCCAGTCTGAACAATACGCGAAACAGGAAATCGAAGAGCCCTTCGAGTCAACCCAAATCGGCTCCTCCGCCATGGCCTACAAGCGCAACCCGATGCGCTCCGAACGCGTCTGCAGTCTCTCCCGCCACCTCATGGTTCTCCACCAAAACGCCCTCGGCACCGCCAGCGTCCAATGGTTCGAGCGCACCCTCGACGACAGCGCCAACCGCCGGATCACGCTCCCCGAAGCCTTCTTGACAGCTGATATCATCTTGTCGACTCTGCAGAATATTTCAGAGGGGTTGGTGGTTTATCCGCAGGTTATCGCGAGGAGGATATCGCAGGAGTTGCCGTTTATGGCGACTGAGAATATTATTATGGCGATTGTTAAAGCTGGTGGTGATAGACAGGAGGCGCATGAGAAGATTCGGGTGGGTGTAGTGGTCGATTTCGCGCTTCAGCCTTGATTCACTTGGCATAAACTAGGTTTTATCTCATGAAGCGGCCTATCAAGTTAAACAACTCGGCCTCGAAAACGACTTGATTGAGAGGGTTCGTAAGGACCCTTACTTCGATCCTATTAAAGCACAGTTGGACGGATTGTTGGACCCGAAGACGTTCATTGGGCGTGCACCTGAACAAGTTGATGCGTTTTTGAGAGAGTGGGTTGGGCCTGCTTTGGAGGATGGGGAGTGCAGGGAGGCTATTGGGAAAAGTCAAAAGGTCGAGCTGTCTGTTTAAGTTGTGTAGGTTGCGCGGGTTATATGTGTGGCGTTGATGAGCTGATAGTCCAAGGAGGAGAGGTCGTATTATTGGCTTGTGTGAAGGATTTTGAAGGGGTGGATTTTCTATGAGTAAATATAAGGAAAACGCGCAGTTATATTGCATTTTTGTAGTGCACAAAAGCAAACGTAGGACAGAATAAGACGTTAGAGGCTCATATGCGTAGTGAGTTTAATTGGTCATTTGAACACTGCAGATCCTGCTCAATATCCAGGGATGGGAAGTGGTGCATCGTACTCCTCAGGTTCAGGTGCAGATTGATCGGTCCTGTAGAGCATAGAAACACACAGGAAGAAACCTGACAAGACAGGTCGGTACCGTAACAGAGTGCTCGATATGATGCCTGTAGTGTGCTGCATGAAAGCACGTATCACAGCCCGTCCTTGGAGTGCTGATGTGAGTTGCGCGCATACACCTCAGAGGGACCAGCCTGAGCCAAAGCAACGACACCGTAAACAACAAAAGGATCCACGACCCGCTCCGACATGATCGCAGCATGCATACACGACGTCTTAATGGACGCGCCACAGTTTAATGAATGCAGGCAAGTGACAAGGGGAAGGGGTGGATTAGGACGGGAGTGTGGGTTTCGCGGTCAGCCCATGACCCCCGACTTAGCCTATTAGAGTACTATGCGGTGTCGTAAATACGTGTCCAAGGCACTCAGCGGAGGCAGGATCGCCATAAATCATAATGATCGGTTGCATCAGCGCTGTTGGATTGTGTAGGACCCAGCGCTGTAGCTGGCGTAACC
>KB722749.1:509821-587411 GCA_000349905.1 Volvariella volvacea V23
TGTTGCCTTGTGGGTGGGTTTCTCGGAGGGTCAAGCATGATTTTCGTTTGAGGGCATTGTGGGGTGCCAGGGCAGGCGGCGGGCTTGAGTGGTGAGTTATGGCATGAGATTTCTTGAGTGCGTAGGGGTTGGAATGGTGGATGCTATTATAAGTAGATGAGTATAAACACATGAATGAGGTCATTCCCTCCTCCTTGTTTAGCTTTTCTTCTTTCTCCCCATTCCTCTCTTCTTTCTGTATCTAGCTCGCGTCAAATTTGTTGCATTGACGTTCACGACTCGCCACTAGAAAAGCAATGAACTTGAAAGCAGCCTTCCAATTCGTTACACGCCAATTGACGACCTTTAGTCTTTCGAACTCTCCACCGGGTTGGATTTGGAATGGTACAACGCCCTCGCCATCGGCGGATCCTCACCTATTTGGGATTACCCAAAGATCAGATTGGATTGAAGCCAATGGGAGGTGGTATCTAATACAGACATTTGGCGAGGGCGATTTGGAGGAGAGCATCATACCCGAAGGGCGAGAGTTTGGAGGAAGGAAGATAGGAGGACAAGGAGGGCGGGCGAGGGTGTTCGGGACCCAGTGAGTACAATAAAATTAAACTGCGTACTTGGCGGGCTCATCAAGTACATATGTAGGTTGTATGGAAGCGGGTACCCTGAGGACGACTCGGGATCAAAGCTTGGGGTAGCAGGGAGAGGGTTTCCGTTTCTGTTCTATCCAGTGGCTTATGCGCACACAGATCTTCCTAGAGGAATAGATGGTCCGGATTACTTGTACACAGAGGAGGTATGTGCCTTTCGTGACTCCGGTGGCATTCAAGTGGACGCTGACGTTATCTAGTACGGTGCAGTAAATTCGACTGATCGCCCAGGCGGACCTCTTGTTAGGCTAGTAATAGAGTCCACACACGCGCGAGCAAGCGAAGATACGGACCCAACATTTCTTCAAGTAATTGCGGACAATTCCACGATTACAGCGTTGGAACCCGTCATAAGGAAGTCATGTAATCGGCGCAATAGAGACTATCACTCATATGTGAAACCTCTTGACGGGGAAGGGCAGAGATACACTCACCCTGCATCGGCGCTGCAGTACTATCGTGGAAGCAGTGCAGTTCTTCTCCTGCATCCGTATAATAACACGGACCTCTACGAAGAAGTGCCTTCTGGGATACCTACACCACTTAGGCCCTATCAAGATCTAGATTTCATTAATTGTGTAAATTTGACTATTGGAGTCGCCATTCCTCTTGCTAGTGGTGTTGGATTGGACGTTTTCTCGCCACTCGGGGTGGGTGGTTCTGCCACGCAGGTGGCAAGGACGCCTCATTTCGGGCTTATAATGCTCCTCCTGTATTTAATTCAATGGATAGGTTAATTTATTTACGACACGGGAATGCTTTGTATGCTCTTGAAATGGCTAGCATATTCGTGGAAGAAGGCATGTGCGGTTGAGACGTCTTGGACAAAGCAAGGTGTTTGTGCTTGTTTGCAGTCGCCCAGCCCCTGACTCTGGACGATGGCGTTGCTGCTATAATACAGACCGTTCTGCGCCCGTGTCGAGGGCGCGTATCTTCCCCCCATCATGTCTGAACAGCCACCTACCGCCCCCTCGAGCGTCCTCGACGCGCTGGACAACATGTTCCACCCCCAACTCGGCTCAGGACAAGCAGGACCCTCCACAGCAACAAATTCTGCTTTTAGCTCACACACGAATCCGCCATCGCACCTGCAAAGCGCCCACATGGCCACATTGCAGTTTCACCGCACCCAGGAGAAGAAGCCTATGCTTTCTGTTGGTTGGGACCCCATATGGTCGGAGAACGTTTTAACGGGTGCCACCAGCAGTAATGGTGCGGTTAGCGCTCACCAGCATCGTGCACGCCTATTGACGCTTACTGCTTCTCCGCCCCAATCAGAACACGACGACATTGAGATGGATCAACCGAGGGCAAATTCTCCCTACAGGGGCAGACCCTTGATAACCGGAGCACGGGAGTTCCGTATTCATTATGATATGGACTCAGGAATTCGTTCGGTGGATGATGGTGGTGATGATCAGGAATTAAAGTGAGAATTTTATCTCCCTTTGCGTGGGCGGGGCTTATAAACCAATTTAGGATGGTTGAATACGTCACTAAGGGGGTGAATGATCATAGCCACGGCCTTACTGTGCGCGAAGCGAGGCAACGACTGGGATTACAAGAGTGAGTTTTATGACGTTTTTGCTGATAGTATGAACTTATATATGGACTGGGATGACTCACGACAGCCGAAGAGATCTTTTGCCTGCGATGGAGGTCAGACTGCTGGATCATCAGTGTATTGGGGTTGCATGGTGAATTTCAGTTTGTCTATCGAAAATTTTATTGGAATTTAAGCAAGCGCCCTGTAGGATGTTGGACAAAGAGAAGAGCACCGAGCGTGGTGGTATTCTCGCGTGCGTTACGCAATAAAACGCGTTTCGTAATGATGCTGATTCTTTTTTGGTAGCGATGATATGGGTCTTGGTAAATCCCCCCGTCTTGGTTTCCCCATCCATCATGTCCATCAAGGAACATTTTAGGCAAGACGATCCAAATGATAGCTACAATGTCCATCAATCTCCCTGCCCCTGAAGAAGAGAACAGGACAACGCTCATTGTCGTTCCAGCTGCCCTCCTTCAGCAAGTGAGCCGTCTATCTACTGCCACAGCCACCACAACGCCTCACATAGCAGTACAGTGGAAGGACGAGATTGAGACGAAAACAAATGGACTATTCAAAGTGTGCATTCACCACGGAAAGGATAAATTAAAGGTGAACTGCAGTATTTCTTGATCCTAACTTGCCATTAATCCGTCATCCGCTAGAAAAAATCCCAAATCAAGGAATACGATGTATGTCACCATCTGTATGGGCGCTTACTTTACCTAGACTTGCGCCTCAGATTATCATCACCAGCTATCAAACACTCTGTGTAGACTTTGGCGTTCCTGAAGGTATGCCGGCCAAAGAAGAGGCAGCGTGGTTGGAGCAAAATGGGTATGTGCCTCCACTTTCACTGATCCTCTGTGGTCCTTTACTAATTGGATGGCATGTCAGTGGTATCCTGGCGCGCTCTAGATTCTATCGTGTTGTTGCCGATGAAGCACAGTTTATCCGTAACCGGTTCGACTCAATATCTGCTTTATAGTGTCGTCAACATTCTCATCTTGTGTACAGTTCTACTCGTGCAAGTCTAAGCATGGCTTATGTCAAGACAAAATATCGGTGGATGCTCACAGGTACACCTGTGACTAATTCTCTGCGAGTTGACCCTTACTTGTGCTCTTTTGTGCATACTTATTCCCTTCACAGGGCGGATATCTATGGTCTGCTGAGGTTCGGTCGCTTCCGACCCTGGAATGATTGGACGGCTTTCAACGAACATGTGGTACGTCCTATCTTGGATGGCTCCTTCTCAAGTATTTCAACGCTATTTTACAGGCTAAGGTTCAACTCAAAGACGCCCCTCTGGCGGGTATGTAACGTTGAGCTGCGTCAAGGTGCTAAAACTCACACGGGCTTTTTACCAGGACAAAGGGCCCAAGCCATCCTGTTGCCTGTTCTCCTCCGACGAACCAAGAATTCACAATTAGAAGGCAAACCCTTGCTGGAGTTGCCTCCTAAAGAGATTGAGCTAGTGAAGTTGAAATTTTCACCAGAAGAAAGGGAGGTATGTTATTTTTCTATTTCATACCTCGTGTCGAAATTCATGCCTAGCGCCTAGATTTACGAATCATTTGAAAAGAATGCTAAAATTAGGCTGAATAAGTTCCTCAAGGAAGAGTCACTGAACGACAAGTAGGTGTAGCCTTATAACTCGTGGAATATATGTCTTATCTCGTGGTTTAGTTATTCCTTTGTCCTGGTAAGACGGTCAAAAATGATCTATGATATAGTCGCCAATTGGACATGCTTTAGGTTCTGATGCTCCGCCTTCGACAACTCTGTGGCCACCCGCAATTAATTCTGGTAAGTTTCAATTTATGCGATAATATTTCGTTTCTAATCAGGGATGATGCTAGTCCCAAAGTAAACAATTCGACGACCCTACGTTGCTCAATGGAACAGACAGCGAGAGAGAGCTTGGGCGGGCAGTTAAAGCAATAGGGACGTCATGGGTGAATCAAGTAAGTCGCTCACGTTCTTCACCTGACGATACAACTCATGGCCTATCTGTATGACTAGATGAAGAAACAGTAAGCAGCTTCTATGTTCCCCGGCTCAGGCCCCACGGTCCTTAACCGCACACAAGATTCCTCAAACGCGCTCGGGAAGCACAGTTATTTGACCCTTCGGAGGAGGCGGAGGGTTTAGATCTTAACTGTCCGGTCTGTTCAGAGCGTAAGTGACCCTCACGGTAGTTAAAGATGTCTCTTCGTTTACCGTGCTCTTTTTAGCATACGCCAACGATAGCGCGCGGTTGCTATCTTGTGGGCATGAAATATGCTTCGGTAAGTTCACCTTTGGTGTACCACGTCTCCGTGAGTGGCTTATTTTCGATTAGATTGTTCGCTGGAGTTGTCCAATTCCCCTCCCGTCCACAGTGGCATTTTGTAAGCGTAATAATAACATATAAGTCACAAGGAAAGAGTCTCACATGACACAGTGGCGAAGGAAACGACCAAGAGAATATGGCCAGGGAAAAAGAATTCGAAGCCGGCGTTGCTAAAGGCCACAGACCCTGTAAGTCGCAACTTCTTTGCTTCTTTTCACGGCGTCTTGATTTTATTCTCCAGGTCCAACGTGTAACAAGATGGTCGCTATGGACGCCAATCACTCTTTCAAATCTTCGGCATTCAAGCCCACAAACGAAGAGTTGACACTGTACATCCGCGAAGAAAGAAGACGCCGTCGAGCTAATCAAGCAGCGGCATCTCCGTCGTCGAAGGCTCGTGTAGGTAAAAGCAAGCTAGAAGAATCGGATGATGTGGATATCTTGAAGGAGTGTAAAGTGGAGGTTAAGCCTGAAACGTCGGCGGTACACTCGTCGCCGCTTACGAGGTTGCAGAAGTTTGAAGAGGTCAAGTTGGATGACTCGGATGACGATGAGTTGCCCGGCGTTGACGCTATGTTTTCTGATTTGCCGAAGAAGAGGAAGAGGGAGTCCGAGGATGAGAAACCTGTGGTCAAGGTAGGCGCTTGTTTAATTTACAATAGCAGTACTGGTGACACCTGTCGCTATGGAAGGATGACCCTTTCAAGGACGACTCGGACATCGAGGTCGTGCAAGCCACGCCCTCTAGCTCTCAGAGCAAGAAACGGAAACTCCCAGATTTCAAAAAGGAGAAGAAACCTACTGATGCTGGTGCCGGTGGCAAACGCAAAGCATCGTCGGGCTCCTCACCCGGATCCTCTTCTGCTCCCAAGGCGTCCTCATCTAAAACGCCGACAAAGAAGGAAGAAAAGCTTTCGGATGACTTGATTGCTACGTGGACGAGGAATGATGACGATTTGGAGCCGAGCAGTAAGATGATGGCATTGATCAAGTATTTGAGGGAGTGGGAGGCTACGGGTGATAAGACAATTGTTTATTCGCAATGTGAGTGCCCATTGTGGCTTGCTTGTAACTTGTTTGACGTAGACTTGGACTACATAGGGACTTCAATGCTTGATTTAGTGGAGTCTTTGTTTGCAAAGTATGGAATCAGGAGCTTGAGGCTAGACGGAAAGATGAGTATGCATGCGCGCGAGGGCGCATTGGCAAATTTCAGAGAACCAAGGGGACCAAGAGTTATGTTGATCAGGTGGGTGATTAGTTGGTCTTTGCCCTTAGTTGTTATGCTAATAAATAGTGATTTTTAGTATCAAATGTGGCAACGTCGGGTTGAACCTTGTGTCGGCAAATCGTATTATCAAGTGCGTTTGAACAGTGCGGTGTTGCTGGTCGAGTGTGTGCTGATACCTTTTTTTTGAATTCACAAGCTTGGATTTGTCCTGGAACTATGCTTCGGAATCTCAAGCTTACGATCGGTGTCACCGAATTGGGCAGGATAAAACTGTAATTGTGAAGAGGCTCATTGTTGAGGACACAATTGAAGAGCGGTAGGTCACGTATATAGGATGATGAAAAGCAATCCTTAACACGCTTTTTAGGATGCTTCGCCTACAAGACGTCAAAATGGGTACGTGTTGCTGACACTAGGTTAAACTTTTCGAATAACTACAACTGCTGCACCAGGTCTCGCGGATGCTGCCTTAGGCGAAGGAGGGACCACTAAACTTCACAGATTGAGTGTCCGGGAGCTGAAATACGTGAGTCTAGTATCTTTTACCCCACTACATCGTTCTATACTTATTTTGCATCAGTTATTTGGTATGACCAGGCAGGCCCCTCAACCTGCTGGTGATGACGTCCATCCCTTCGCTGGACTACCTCAATAAGTGTGCAGTATACCCATGTAGCTAGCTGTATTTCCTGGATATTGTTTTATTTACATCCTGCTAGTTCTAGTGTACGATTTAACTGGGATGTCCAATAATGTTATAGATTAGCATTCCATTTATTTATACTGCAGGGACGGGCCTTCTGCGGCTGGAATGAGCTCTGGCTTTTTGCTATGAACTTCGTAATGTAGGCCCTCTAATAGAAAAAACAATTGGAGAAAGAGCGCTGACAATCGCCATTCCGTGATCCACTGGGGTTTCCGATTCAATAAGAGTCGTGACCTATATTTTTGATTTATGCCAACTACCCCACTCGGGCATGCAGTTGCGGTGGGGCGTACATACATCAAGATTACTCTGGTTCGATTTCATAGCCTCGTTGCTAGCGCCCCACAAGCGACGAGACGCGAGCGTACTTGCAGCCGGCAGAGCGTCGCGAAACATGAGCAAACTGTCCAATTGGCTTTGCTTGCTTTCCACTTCCACCACACGCGCACGCGCACTTTCGCAGCTAACACCGTTTGCTGGAATCATACGTCCCGTTGCTCTGTGATGATGTCCTTTCTATTAGTGATGCGCTCATGCTCATCTTATAGTTTCACAAACCTTTACCCCATGAGTCTAGCCAAGTACTACAGGAGATATGCCTATAACCAACACGCATCCATCTCCGACTACTGTATACGATCAACCACGACAACCAGCGTTCATCACCGAGGCAGGTGTGGCTGTGACGGAAACGCCCAGCCGATGCTGAGCACCCGAATGTTGGACAAGCCTTGCCAAGACGCGTGGTGCTAACTGCCAAACAACCTCAACCGACCCTCGCGCGCTGTTCTCTTGACCTCTGGGGACACTGTCTAAGAGGTCGATTTGGCATTAGGAGAATCTGCGTTGTGCCAGGACGAATATGGGAAACGACGTATCAGCGACATTTCTCAATGTCTGTGCTTCCTCTAGGTCCGCTCGCTGTTTTAATCGGGATCAGTGGCAAATTTGCCACAAGAACGGAGGCTAAGAACAGCGATCGCGATTTCCCATTGTTCCCGCTCCGATAGCCCCCAAAATCTGTTTGCGATACGGTTATTGGTAAAAACGAGACGCAATTCGAATCATGGGCCATCCGCAGGTCAGTCACCGTCTGGATGCTTACAACACCGCCCATAGAGGCAGTTAGGTCATCAAAACCCCTAACGAGAAGGACTATAGGGTGGCAGACTTGGGACCACGAAAAAGGCAAGTGTATAAGAAACTCTTGTCTTTTCTCGGCCTGGCACCGAGCGAGCGACAATCCCGTTCTTGGGCTGTGATTGCCCAATAGAAGGTTTTGTTATATACTGTATCCAAGCTCAACCACTCCATTTTTTCTCCCTCTTGTCCTATCCACTCGCTAGTTGAGTTACGTACTCCTGTAAAATCCTCTCCCCTCCTTACAACAAGCCTTTCCTTTATTCCTACCATTACACACTCGCCACTCCCTCCTAGCTCCTACCCGCCCCCACTTCTATCCCCATCCCCCACATAATACCTGACAAGCACACTCCCTTTGTCATCCAACCTCTACTAATATACCATGACTTCTCGGTTTGCGAACGCGCAAGCCCACCCATATTCATCGGTATCTAGTCTCCAAAACCAGTACGGCAGGACCGCAGGTCAATCTGTAAGCGACTGTTCGATACGTTGCTCTTGGTAACAGTTCGAGCTGAACGTCTTCGTTAGCAAGCTTCACTATCGTTGTCGGAGAAGGTGTGTTCCGTTTCAGGCAACCAACAGCGTTCGACCAACGTTTCTGACTGAGTTCCCTTGTGCATCGGTGCTGTGCCGTGTCTGCCGGTATCGCTCGCCTTCGTAAATGTTGTTCTTTCTGGTCGTGTTGGAATGGAATGCAACACAATAGTACTCGTTGGCGCCATCACCCGCATCATGGGGTACACCACTATTGCTCAATGTTCCCGAACCAGACGATGTACTACACAACCCCGACCCAACGAGAGATAGAACGAGCGACCAAGGGGGAGGATACTTTTCGTCTCGCGGTATTGCGAACCTCGGGTGCTTGTTGATCCTGGCCATGGGTATCATCACACTATTGTGAGTTCAACGTTGCGCTACGCCTTCAAATAGCTTTTGTACTCATGAATGTATGCCCGCGCTCATCCCTACCTCGGTCCTGCAGTGCCGGTAATTGTCTTCTTCTCGCCCCGTAACCAAAACCCTAAACACTTCCTTCTTTGTCCACCCTACCTTCATCTTATCTCCCCTGTGTTCAGGTTACCCCTTAATAACCCACCTGACTGAGGTCCAACAAACCACTCAAGGAGGCTTCAACCTCGGCGGCATAAACGCAACCGGGCAGATACCCGAAATCGACGGTGGTTGGTCGCTCATCGACCCGGATACACCAGCATCCGCGTACACAAGGCGGTCATGGCTGCACCCAGATCAAGAGATGGTTTTGGTGTTTTCGGACGAGTTTAACAGAGATGGAAGGACGTTTTATCCTGGCGATGATCCGTTCTGGGAGGCTGTAGATTTGCACTACTGGGGTACAGTGAGTTTGGTCCCTCCCTTACCGTGACGGTTCTTGTCACGGTCCTTGTGCTAAAACTCTGGGTGATAATGTGCTGTGGTCTTTTAGAACGATCTGGAATGGTATGACCCCATGCAAGGTAAGAGCACTTGAACACAATGAAGAGCTGGGGCGACTCAGTTTCTCGTCATCTACTAGCGACCACGGAAGGCGGTTCCCTCAGGCTAACACTGGCAAGAGCAAACCCCGCTGACAACCACAACCTCTCATACCGCTCTGGAATGGTTCGTCCCCATTTCATTCCGCCTTTTCACCCGACTCATGATCTCTAGATTCAATCCTGGTCAGTAACGTCAAACGCCTGGACAATACGGGCATTAGGCTCACCGATAATCAAACAGGAACAAGTTCTGCTTCACTGGCGGTTACATTGAAGGTGTGTCATACAATTTGCTGTTCAGTTCATGAGACTCATGGGTTTCAATAGCTTCTGTAATGTTACCTGGATCACCTGAGATTCCGTGAGTAGACGCTCGCTGCCACTGCTTTGGCGATTTACTAACAGGTTTTGTGTAGAGGTCTATGGCCTGCAGTGTGAGTACGACCTCCTTTCAACACGTGCACATCTTGACATACCTCATCTCCAAAGTTGGACTATGGGCAACCTTGGTAGGCACCATCCAATTACCTGTTGCCTCCTTGATCTAATCAAAAACCCACAGGTCGCGCAGGTTTTGGTGGAAGTAACGATGGAACGGTATGTTCTAGAGTTTTCACCTGCGACGTAGCAACACATCAAATTGACTCGCGGCGCAGTGGCCTTTTACGTACGACTCGTGCGATGTTGGAACACTACCAAACCAAACATATCCTGGGACAATGCTTCCTGCAGCTGCTGTCAGTGGTGGTGATCCTAGTAACTTTGACATGCTGGTGCGCACCTTTTCTGTCTTTGCTAATTAATTATAGGCATACTCATTATCTCCAGTCTTACCTCCCCGGTCAACGCCTATGTGAGCTGGACCCTTGACTTGAATTTCTATCCAAAGCTGAACAGTCGGTAATTCTAGCTGCTTGCACATGTCCCGGTGAACCACACCCTGGCCCTATGCGCTCCGATGGAAGCTACGTCGGTCGTGCTGCACCAGAAATAGATATTATCGAAGCAACTGTAGAACACGGAGTCGGGAAGGTCAGGCTACTTGGATCAACATGCCAATTATGTCAAAATTGACTGAGCGGAATACAGGTATCCCTATCTTCGCAATGGGCACCATACAATGTTCGTATAATCACGTCTTTGTTGGGGATGATGATGAAGACTAATCTTGGGTATCGTCTTCGTTTTCATAGGCTGGTTATAATTGGTTGAATACCACGGACAACTTGATCATTTATGACCGTAACAAGACAGTTCTCAATGTCTACAAGGGAGGTGAGTATCTGGTACCAGTGCAAGGAGATATTTGTCCTCACGTCTGCTAGGCGTATACCAACAAACGACAAGCGGTCTTGCCGATACCAATCAAGACTGCTACGAACTGAGTGGCCAATGCTATGCGATTTACGGATTCGAGTACAAACCAGGGTAGGCGGTCAATGAGTTCATGAAAGACTATACTGATGTCCGATTTGTAGGTTTGACGATGCATACATCACTTGGATCAATGACAATGAAATGGCTTGGACCATTATGGGCGCTGGTATGGGACCAGATCCTGCGTCAGAAATCAACACCCGACCAGTACCACAAGAGCCTATGGTACGGTTTCCTGTCTTCTTAGTTTTTCCTGGTTGACAGAGATCTTCTGGAATAGTACATCATTGCTAACCTTGGTTTCTCCCCGAACTTCGGTTTCATCGACCACGAGCGACTAACGTTACCATCCGTTATGAGTGTGGACTACATCCGAGTGTACCAGCCAGCCGACGCGGTCAATGTTGGTTGTGACCCCATTGAGTTCCCTACGAGCGCATATATCAATGCGTATGTGGTAGTTTCTGTTCAGCCCAAACTCACTAATAATGCATTTCATGGGAATAGGTACTCGTCGTTGTATACAAATCCCAATATCTCGACTTTTGCGCAATCAGGTTTCCCGTGGCCGAGGAACAGACTCATGGGAGGATGCTGATTGAAGATACCTACGGCACGAATCAATATACGACTCCTTTTAATGTCAATTTATCGATACCGGGGTGGTGTGGTGAAAAGGCACGAGAACATACTCTTGTTCTTCCTCATCGGAACTACAAACTTCAGCTCCTTCCATACGTAAACTCTGTCCCAGAGTCTCTTGGGAATCCGTTCGTTCGTTTTCGTCCAGCCATTTCAAGGGTTATCGTGTTTGTTGCATCCCCCCCGCGCATGTCATTTTTTTGTTTCATTCTGGATTGCATCCACTTTTTGTTAGAGAGGATTCGCCCATTCACAGTTATGCTGTATATAGGCTTGGCAATGCAATTGGATTTGAATGGTAAACTGCCCCAGGCTGCACGGCCGGGGCAGGTGTGTGCGGACCATTCGGTTCGAGCAGGAGAGAAAAGGATGATGATAGCCGGAGAATGGTGAGAGTTGTATTTCCTCCGTCCCTGCAGAGAAGCCTCATCATGCTCAGGCGCCTACGTGGACTATTGGACGAAAAATATCACTGGGCTGGGGGTAGATGGCAGAGGGGCATGAAGGCATTCAAGGCAATGAATATGTCTATCCTATTGCAAGCCGGCTGGCTTTATAGAAGCTCAAGAGGGATGGATTTCCCACCGCTATCGTGGTGGTGGCTGCGGATGTTGTACCTGGTCCCACGAACTTGATGCGTACCACCAATCCCGGATACCACCACCCGGATTGCAGGACTGCACGCGTATCTGGAAGAACACCGATAGGATGCGTCTAGCAGTTTATTCGACTGAAATTTAACAAGATGGATGCCCTGGTTGCTCAGGGATGAAACAGGAGCAAATATGACCAGTGCGGGTCTTTTGAGGCGCCGAAGTCTACCTCGGACCGCCTTTACGGGCGCTTTCTTTGTATTTAAGACCTGCTGGAGGTATGGGACGCCGAACGGGTGGTATTGCGATAAGGACGACGGGAGGAGGGGATTCGGACATGGGATGGGGATAATGGGATCATGCGGAACCGGATTGCGCGGATGATGGTAGCCTGCTTACCTGATGCTGCCAAATGTAGGACATCGCTAAACGAGTGGGTAGCCTTTATTCACTATCCAACACAACCCCCCTCCCTCGTCAATGCCATTTGCCCGACCCTCTTTTTAATCCACTGCTACCCGTAATTCCACTCCTTTCTCAACCACACTCACTATGATACCAAGGTTCAGCCAACAATCCAATTACTCAACCTCAAGTCTGCTTTCCGCTGCTGGTCGGTCGAGAACGCACCTAGGGTCCAATGCAGAGTCTCCGTATCTCACAGGACGTAATGGTTATGGAGTGAGTTAGAGCAATACCTACTTATCCGTTTTCTGTACATTGAATTCCACGAATCCCACAAAAGTCGCAACATTCGCTGGCTGAAAAGGTACATGAGCACCATAACGACAATCAGATTTGACCAACTGAAGAGCTTTTTCTTCAAGTACTCACTATCCCCCTCACCCGCATCGTGGGGCACGCCGCTCGATTTCAATGCACGTGAGCCAGACGACGACCTCCACAACCCAGACCCGAACCGAGATCGAATAAGCGACAAGGGAGGGAGCTATTTCTCCTCGAGAGGTATCTCGAACTTGGGTTGTCTCTTGATTCTTGCTTTGGGAATGATCACTCTTTTGTTCGTGCTCACAATTTTATTCTTGACTAACATACTGACAGCACTCTTTCTTCAGTGCTGGTATGTTCCGTTGAGTACACATATTTAATGGAAGTAAGAATCACGAACCGGAATAGGATTCCCTATCGTATCTTACTTGATGGAGCCTGAACTGACGACGCAAGGCGGATTTAATCTGGGTGGAATCAATGCTACTGGACAGATACCCGACATGACTGGCAACTGGGGACTAATTGATAAAGATACTCCTGCAGAAGCCTACACCAAACCATCATATCACGACCCAACCCAGGAAGATCTCGTCCTTGTGTTTTCTGATGAATTTAACCAGGAGGGACGTACATTTTATCCAGGAGATGATCCCTACTGGGAAGCAGTCGACCTGCATTACTGGGGTACTGTAGGTGTTCTACTCCCGCTCAGATTTGGGTGTTATCTCAACTCGAACTCGGGTTAGAATGACCTGGAATGGTATGACCCTGGGCAAGGTAGGCTTTGTCGTAACAGTTTGTCAATGCCAGTGGTCTCATGGTAAATAAGTTACCACGGCCGATGGGCATATGAAGATCAGACTGGAGCGAGCGAATCCTGCAGACAACCACAACATGTCATACAAGTCCGGCATGGTATGTGCTCTTACCCTTGTCATTTTCCTGTCCTTACAGGGTATGTCCAGGTTCAAACATGGTAAGTATGACTCGATTTACCCTCAATATGACGCATTAATGTGTCCAGGAATAAATTTTGCTTTACTGGCGGACTTCTCGAAAGTAATAACCCAACCTATTTCCAGTTATTGTGCCCTAACAACGTCTTGTAAAGCATCTGTTATGCTACCAGGTTCTAATAATGTCCAGTACGTTAATTCCCGACCTTTGCTTCAAAATGAGCGTGCTCACCGTGTCAACAGTGGTCTTTGGCCTGCTGTGTTAGCTTCCTTTTACTAACCTCTTCGCAATGCTAACTTCCCCTTAAATAGCTGGTCGATGGGAAATCTAGGTGAGTAATCATCCCACCAACTCGGCATCAGGTTCTAATGACCCTATAGGTCGTGCTGGCTTCGGTGCGAGCCTTGAAGGCATGGTAGGGTACCATTGATAGGGAGTGACCGCACGTGTTGATAACATAAACTTTCTTCAGTGGCCATACACTTATGATTCCTGTGACGTCGGCACCCTTCCAAACCAAACATACCCCGGAACAAGCTTACCCGTTGCGGCGACGGAAAACGGGGACCCCTCTTTTAATGGCGTTCTCGTAAGTAACCCTGAAAGCTTTGGATGTATCTACAGTTAGGATCTGACATGGCTTCGAAGTCCTTCTTGCCAGGCCAACGTCTTTGTGAGTCACCCTGCTTAGGGATCAGCATTTACCTAAACCCTAACGGATCCTAATTTAGCTGCATGCACCTGCCCTGGAGAGTCGCACCCTGGGCCTGTTCGTCCAGATGGCAGCTATGTTGGACGTGCTGCACCTGAAATCGATGTGTTTGAAGCTATCATCAGTCCCGAAGGTGGTCAGGTCTCCCTCTCTGCGCAATGGGCGCCTTACAACGTGAGTCTATGTCTATGAGTAAAGGACGGTGACCTTACAGCCTGTCGCTTCGCTATAGGCTGAATATGCATGGTATAACACATCCGAGAATTTGCGAATTGATGACCCAACGACCACCCACCTGAACGAGTACCACGGAGGTAGGGTGGATGCATCTAGCGTATCATAGGCTTGAACGATTCATTATCATGTTCAGGTGTTTATCAACAAACAACTAGCGGCCTTGCATTCACAAATCAGGCGTGCTATGAGCTCAACGGCCAGTGCTTCGCTACCTACGGTTTCGAGTACAAGCCTGGGTAAGTTATCCAATACAGTGCGCGCACAGTGTTGATTGTCGTCGACAGATTTGACGACGCATATTTAACGTGGATCAATGATGGTGTTCGGTCCTGGTCACTGTTCTCAGCAGGTATGGCCGCTGACCAAAGAGTCGAGATTGGTCCCAGGCCCGTACCCCAGGAGCCAATGGTAAGTGGTCGCCTTATCAGTGGAGTCCCCGCACAATTCACGCCCGTGTCTGCGCTTTTGTCTGCGCATTCGTTTACCAAAATAGTATATTATTGCCAATCTTGGTTTCTCCATTCAATTTGGTGGTATCGACTTTGAAAACATCGAGCTCCCAGCAACGATGAGCATTGACTGGATACGTGTCTACCAACGTAGGGATGCTATCAATGTTGGTTGTGATCCAAAGGAGTTCCCAACCGCTGATTACATCCAAACGTGAGCTCTCAATGCTTGACTAGCTGTTATGGTGTTTTGCTCACAGTCATTCCAGATATCCTGCGGCATATACAAACGCCAACCTGACGCTTTGGTCGGACTACAACCAGACTTGGCCCAAAAACCGATTATTGGGAGGATGCTAGTGACCTAGATATTCCATCTACGTCTCCCGATGGGATTTGGTACCTACCCCTTTTATGCCCACAAGGGTCCTAATTGAAGATGTCAAAATACCTCTCACTAGCTACGTAACTGTTCGGTCCTTTGATTCCGCTGTCCATATGTTCTCTGCTTTTCTACTATCTGTCCCGCACTTGGAGCACCAATCACGGCGCTATTTTACGTTTCTTTTTTACTTTGGATCTCATCATCATCATGTAAACATCTGGATACCATCGGCTTCAGTAATCACACTGTTCTTATTCCTTTTCTATTCCTTAAATGATTGGAGCACTGGCTCCGTGTCATCTCCACAAGGGGGTATGTTTATTGCTAATCTGGGTCTTCCCTCTATTCCCATGCCATCCTTGGACGATTTAAACAGCAGAACTCCCCCAAGTTGATATTCAGTCTCAGACCCTAGCCTCCTCCCCCTCATCAATGGCTTCCTTGTCTATGCACCCACCACCTTCCCCCTCGTTTAGCGCTGTCTCGTCCCTTAGCCGTGATTCTCTCCTTAGCGAGGATCGCAGCTCTACTGCGGGTAGGACCATCAATGAACACCCATTGTTCTACCTCCCCGACGAGAGCGCTACTTTCCGGGTAAGCAATCATTCTCTCCCTCCATTTCTTGGAGCGGTCATTCATTCACCGACATGAAACAAAATACAAAAAACAGGTCGAAGACACTCATTTCAGGTTGCCCACATACTTCTTCAAGCGAGACTCTCCGGTATTCCGGGAGCAGCTCCAAGGGTTCGCAACTTTTGGATCTGGCGGTATCGGCTTGGATACCATTAAGCTAAGTGGTGTAACTGTAACGGACTTTGAACGTTTCGTCAGAGTTCTCTACCCAACGTGAGTAGAGTGCCAGCCTTGCTGAGTCCGCACTTCTTACCTTCTGCATCATTAGGGTGATTGGGAAATACGATGCCGCCACCGTAGAAGAATGGACCTCGGTCCTGACCTTGGCAGACCGTTGGAAGTTCGCGTCCATCCGCGAGCTCGCAGTCAAAGAAATATCCGCCATCGGTACACCCGTGGACAGGGTCATCGTAGGGGAGAAATTCAACGAAGAGAAAATGGTCTTTGCTGCTCTGTGTGAGCTCTGTGTGCGAAACCAGCCTTTGACCAGGGAAGAGGGAGAGAAGTTGGGTATGGAAAAGGTTATTAAGATTGCCACTGCTAGGGATCGGTCGGCGCAGGATTCGAAGAGCAAGTCTACTGCAGAGGTGGTTAGTGAGATAATGGGTAAATCGTCTAGGATTAGTGGGGCCGGTAATTGGTGGTCAGCGCTCACCGCAGGTGAACAAGCAATTACGCCAGTACCCCCGCGGAAACCGGGCGAGGACATTGTAACTTCTGGATCGGTTGAACCTGCTAAAGACACTCCTACACAAGAACGAGGTATGGAACCTGCTGCTACTCGTCTTGGAGGTAAGAAGCGCAGTAGCGCGGCTGGAGGCTGGTTGAAGAAAACTGGTACGGATGTGCGTGAAGTGCCGAGTCAGTGAAGGTGGCGTCAGGAGTGATAACCACAACTGTCTCTATATTTACGAAACGTTGTCGAGTATTGTGTATCTTAACGTTGTGCGTTGTGGATTTGTCATACAAGAAGGTCGGAGGGGCGTATAAACTTCAAGTTTCGGTCGAAGCATAAAACTGGCGCTAAAAGTACACACTAAATTTCAAGTATCCAAGTCTCACTCCGCAACAATACTCGTGCGCTCCCAAGTCCGTATTCCATCCGAAATCCACCCAGCCTAAGATGATATCAGCCGCCCATGCCCCAGAAACTCTTCCTCACGTTGACACCAAACATGTCCCAAACTTCTTCCTTTTTAACATTATCCTTCACCGGCAACTGACGGATTTTTTGTCTGACACCAGCGATTTTTACGACCTTCTCCATACCCAACTTGTCTCCCTCTTCCTTCTCCAAAGCCTGGTCCCGCATGGTAATATCATAATAACCAGACCTCAACAATTCACCATTGGAGAACTTCTCTCCGAGAAGAATTTTGTCTACGGGTGTGCCGATGCGCACTATTTCTTTGATTGCCAGTTCGCGAATAGACGCAAACTTCCAGCGATCAGCTAGAGTCAAGATTGAGGTCCATTCTTCTACGGTCGTCGCATCGTATTTTCCTATCTTCCTGCGGTGCGGGGTGGTTCAAGTTTGAGACGAGTGCAAAGGAACACAACTTACGAAGGGTACATAACTTTGACGAGACGCTCGAAATCTTTGACGGTGACATTGTTGAGCTTAATTACATCTGGGACGATTCCAGTCCCTGGACGAGGCTTTTCTAATAGATCTCGAAACTCGGGAGAGTCTCGTTTGAAGAAGTATAAAGGCAACCGAAAGGTTGTATTCTCAACCTATTTTGGAGCAACGACAAGAGAGGGGCGATAAACGAGTAGTTGAGAAGGGGTCGTTGAGGTTTCAAGACACTTACCCGAAATACAATGTTCTCGTCTCCAAAGTAGAACTCGGGGTGTCGTACCTCATTACTCGTCTCTCCTGTGTCTGAAAGAAAGTCGATTGCTTCTGTTTGAATGGTAGAGATACTAGGAGCTGGTGAGGCAGCGGTCTCACGGGGAGGTTCCATAGCAGCAAAACGCCTGATAGTACGAACAGACTGTCCAAGTGCAGTGGGGGTGGGATGAAAGCGCAGGAGGTTTAAGAAGTGTAAGACATTGGACTCCACCATTTTCCATACTTGTATACACAGTGCTATTAGTCGGTTCCTACGGCAGCATCTTGACAGAGACACCTTCCTTAGCACATACCTCCTTCAATCGACACCACTCATCTTCATCTGGCTCCTTCCATCCGATGACAACCGAACTCACGCCGTTCCTCATCTTTGCCGACTGCACAAATTCTATAATCGGCTGAACATTGGTGATAATCGTATCCGGAAACCAAAGCGGCGTATTCGGTGGCATACCCGGCGGGTACGGAGGGACAATTCTGATGCCGAGTTCACTTGTGGTATTGGAGAGACGAGAAAATATCTTTGTCGTGAAATGCGCATAGTATCTGAATGAAACCAGGGAACGACACTTCGCTATGACTTCCAGAGGTAATTCTTCAAAATGTGGATATCGGTTTTCCTGAGCGCTTGTATCCCAAGGAATAGACAGCTCGAATACCGTCAAAGTGGCGGCAATGTTGTTAACTTGAAGAGCACGAGCTACCCAATCGTTATGCAGGAGACCGATCTGGCCGTCCAGTATCAGTTCCCGAAGAGGCGAGACGATCGTCTTGGATCCATCAGCGTTGCGGACTCGGCGATGTATGCGGGAGATGATATCCTCGTACGACCAATCAAAAAACCCAAGGCAGCTAAGTGCGAGTCGGGAGATGTTGGGAAGCGATCGCGGCAGTGGCCATCTATTATATCGATGGTGACCTTGACCTCCAGTCCCGTCGCCCCATAAGTAGGTTACATATAACCCTCCATATATCTCGAGTGTAGTCAGACGATCGCATAGTCTTCCTAGCCCAATGAGAACACTCGAAAGGCCTCTGCTTACTCCGGTGCTGGTTCGCAAAATCCGCAAGTGGGTGACTGGACTGCGGATACTTTGAAACAAGGTATAGGCTTTGCCACGAGTAAGTTTGTAGCATGGACCATCGATTCCAACCAGCTCCAGAGTCTGAATGTTGCTGCATTCTGCAAGACAAGCCTGGAGTAGATCGGGTTGGAATGCTAAATGCTTCCATTGAAAAGGTGGGGCGATATCAACGATGAGGTGCTGGATGAGATCAGGATGACACTTAAAAGCTTCTTGATATCTTGTGTCAGGTGGATGCACCCGTACTATTGTCCGTTGGTACAGTGGTGGGGTGAGAACGAGGTACCAATGTCTGCAAACGAGCCGAAGTTGGGAGAGGAAGTGAGGATTAGCGTGGTCGCGTTTGCGAGGGTCCACGGCATTGCGGAATAGTTGAGGATTGCCACTCGTAAAGCGAGCTTCTGAAGCGGTAAGCGTATAAGGATCGACAATCTGGAGGAGGACATCTGCCGGGATAGAACTCCAATTTGAGATGGGGGAGGGGGAGAGTGACATGCGCGCTCAGGGTCACCATACCATCGAACCCACCGTATATATTCCTACGATCCGATCCAGCTTACGCATCTGTAGAATACTTCGTTTACCTTCGGGTACAAAAACACCAAGTAACTCCCGCATCCAAAAACCCAATCTCGCTGGTATAATAAACAGAATATAAGAATGATGTATGCTTTCAATCTAAACCCTGCCCGGCAATACAAAACTGTTTAAAATCATCCATTAAATGTGAGGGTACGCCAGCTGGCTTCAATGAATCGACTGATTCTTTGGAAAAAGCAGGAGGGTGCGCTGCAAGGTTTCCCGCAACACGGATCGGACTATTCTCATCGACAAAGATGTCAAGAAGCGCTGGAGTCGAAATGACCTTTTGCGTGAGGTGATCGAGATTGTGCCTCTCGTTAAAAAGGGCCACCGCATACGCCCTACGCGTTTCAAGGGACTTTCCAACGTTCGCAAGCGCAGACCTCCAGAGGAGCGAACGGGATAGAGTATTGTCCTCTGTAAGTCCGGCGTCCACAGCGAGTTTCGCTTGACCACAATTGAGGAGGTGGCGAGCACGAATAGCGTCCAAGTATTCGGGATGCTTCTATACGAAAAGTGAGTAAAAATGCTTTGGATATGGGCAGTGTTACTTACAATGCTAATCCATCCGTGAATGGCCTCTTGGGAATCAAGCATTTCCTGCTGTTGTGCCTTCAGGCCCGTTAGCTCCTTCTTCGTGTCTGCCAATTGCTCTGTGTTGGCCTCCAGCTTCTCGTTCGTGTCCGCCAGCTCCTTCATCGTATCCGTCAGCTTCTCGTTCGTGTCCGTTAGCCCCTTCTTCGTGTCAGTCAGCTCCTTCTTCGTGTCAGTCAGCTCCTTCATTGTATCCGTCAACCCCTTCTCCGTATCAGTCAGCCGCTTCTTCATTTTGTTCATGGCTATCATCAACTCTTGGACTTGCTGAGCGAGTGTCGTCGTCTGAGCATCACCGGAGCCCTCGGCTAATTGCGATGTTGTAGACGGAGACGGTTGCGGTGCAAGGTGCGTGGCGGCCCCTCCATGCACTCTGTCGAGTAGTGGGGTGGAGAGGATCGCTGGCATCCCGAGAATGAAAGGATGCATGGGATATCGACTGTCTTTCGGAGCGACAGGAATTTGTGCATAAAGAACGGCACTGGCATCGAGAGATGTAAGCTTTTCCGAGTCTTTCGGTATTTCAGGGATGAAGTGGGTATAAGAGTCAGCAGAGGCAGTTGGAACCTGTGCACTAAAGGTAAGGCATAACCTGTCAGCCAGGGACCGTGCAGTGGAGTCGCCCCAGTGGCGTTGGATATGTTCGAATATATGATTAAAAGCCGCTATACGAAGATCACCAAAGGTGTGATGAGGCTCTGGCGCGAAATGAGCGCTGGTCGAGGTTGAGCCATCGATCATTTGGATGACAATCAGCCTGTCTCCGGCTGCTTTCGGGTTTTCGGTGAGTGTAAGCGACCTATCGTCCTTGGGTAGGCCCGCTGGTCGTATATTCGTTTTGGATGCAGCATGCGGAGGGTTCTTCTGTGGTGGTCCCCTTGACTTGCCTTTGCCCATGGTGGTTAGTAGGAGAGTTGCGCCAGAGTGCGCCACTGGAGAGTGTTACATAATCAATCTAGTGGGCTGAGCCGAGCCAAAACATGGGGACTCGTATTCGCATCTTAATGGACAACGACAACGACTATGCCTCATGAGCAGAGTCGTATTTAATATGACTAAGGCAACATTTAGGCAACCCGGCGCAGGCCCCGACGACCTTATCGTCTTCCCCGGCTTTGAACAGTCATCGTCCATGCCCAGTCGAGAACTAAGCCGGGGTGGTCAACCTAAGCTCGGGTAATCATATAAGCATAGTGGAACCGGAACAATGCCTTATAGATATTGCATTTGTGTCCATACAATGCAGGAAAATACGTGGCTTTTCAACTAGGAGTGTCTCGACGCTCACACTGAAGCTAGTCCAAATACCTTCTTTCATGAAAAGTACGCTTACATATACACATCTATGATATTCTACGGTAGCATCTCAACGGCAACTCCCTCCCTAGCACACGCCTCCTTCAATCGAGACCACTCAGCTTCATCTGGCCATCTCCACCCAACAATAATCGAGTTCACTCCCTTCCTCAATGCCGGAGACTGAACAAAGTCTATAATCTGTTGGATCCTTGTGACTATCGTATCGGGGAACCAAATCAGCGCATTTGGTGGTATATCTGGCTCTAGTGGAGAGACGATCCTGATTCCTAGTTCGCTTGTGGTGTCGGAGAGACGAGTAAATATTTTTGTCGTAAAATGCGCATAGTACCTGAATGACACCAGCGAACGGCATTTTTCTATAATTTCCAAAGGCAACCCTTCATAGTCGGGTCGTCGATTGTAATCAATCAATTGATCCCAAGGGACAGACAACTCGAATACGGTCAGGGTTTTGGAGATGTTATTGATCTGTAGCACACGGGCCACCCAATCGTTATGCAGGAGGCCGATCTGTCCATCTAGCACGAGTTCACGAAGGGGTGTAATGATTGTCTTGGAACCGTCCGTGGTGCGAACCTGACGACGGATCCGGGAGATGATACCTTCAAAGAATCGAGGAAAGAATCCAAGGCAACTAAGTGCGAGCCGGGATATGTTGGGAAGCGATTGAGGCAGCCCCCATCTCTGGCATCGAGTTTGACTTCCAGTTCCATCACCCCACATGTAGGATTTGTAACCCCCACCCCATATCTCGAGTGTAGTCAGGCCGTCGCACAGCTTTCCCAACCCAAGTAGGGCACTGCAGACGTCGTCATAGTGTTCAGAGGAATGGCGCACAATTCGTAGGTGGGTGATGGGACTGCGGAGGCCTTGAAGTAAGGTGTGGGCTTTGCCGCGGGGAAGCCTCTGGCACAAACCACTCATCCCAATTAGTTCTAAAGTGTGAATGCTATTACATTCCGCGAGACAGGCTTGAAGTAGATCAGGTTGGAACGTCAGATGTCTCCATCGATGATAGGGAACGACATTAACGATGAGGTGTTGGATGAGATCAGGGTGGTGCTTAAAAGCTTCTTGATATTGAGTATCCGTTGGATGCACCCGTACTATCGTGCGCTGGTACAGCACTGGGGTGAGGATCAAGTACCAGTGCTTGCAAACCAGCCGAAACTGGGAGAGAGCATGAGCTTTGGCGTGATCCCCTTCTCGGGGTGTGTGGTAGGGGACTCGTATGGGATTCCCGCCTTCAAAACGAGCTTCAGAGGCGGCTAACGTGTAGGGATTGGTGATCTGGAGGAGGATATCTTCTGGGACAGTGCTCCATTTTGAGATGGGTGATGGCGACATCGTCGGATCAGGGCCATCGTCGCTTGTAACGCCAAACAAACGCCAATGCTGTCCTCCACTTGCCAACAGACATGGTAAACCAGCCATTCAATGTTCAACGTTCAGCAGTCGCCTCCAATTTCGCGTCGCAGCCCAAGCCTGTCCTTGTAGTCCAAGATTCTACAACCTCCTTCATCTGACCCTACAGCATTCCGTGAGATGATGCAGAAATGAGTAAGAAAGTGGGCAGACGGGGGCTAATTCACGCATTAGCGCTAATGCACTAATGCATGACGAGGCTCGGAGTCCAGTCCCAGGCGTGGCGCGTGACCAGTTGACCCTTCAACAGGGTTCGCGCAGTCAAAGGAGGATGGGATGTCAATGTCCTTTCACCACCGTTGCTGGGCCGGAAACACGATTAAGATAAGACTTCCTCAGCAACAGTTATCACATCACAAGTCTCGATCCAAGCTCAGATAACTGAACAGGCTCTCATGGATCTCGACACCAACTGGGAAGACATTTCTGGTCCAGAGAGTGTGGACGCTCCTGCTGCTGCAGTCAGGCAGCGTAGGCCACTGAGGAAAAGAGTAGCTCCTGGTCTTCATGGGAAACCTTTCCGTGCCAGGCAAAATGCTCGACTGAGAAGACGGGCCAATCTGCAGCCACCAAGCCCTGTACGTTGAATACCACTCTTTTTACATATCTGAACTGGATGCGGACTTCTAGTTGAAAGCATTCTTGACCACAGGGTGGAGAGTTTTTGTCTACATCTACGTCAAAGGCGCTCTGACCAAGGCGCCTGGTCGAATTCAAGTTGTAGGGATACTATTGTTCCTCTTCCTCTTCTCCCAACTATGGACCAAATTGCGGGGACCGACTGCCGCAAGCTCCAATTTCGTCTGCCAACTCCCCGTCGTTTCCCGTCTCAACATTTGTTATTATGCCAGTATGCACCTCGAAAACGTTGAACATCCCAACCCGGACTCAAAATCAAATATTATCCCACCGTCAGATAGAACGTCCACCCTCTGCAGCGCCGATTTCCCTTCCCTGATTGAAGTGCAAGTCAAGTACCTCGACAAGTTGTTGGAAGGATCGGCAAAAAGTGCAGCATTGAGTTTGGAGATCAAGAAAGCCGAGATGGCAACTTCAGACTTGATTACGGTGGTCAAGCACAGTAACCCGAAATCGAAGGATATGTTGGCGAGGATGTTGGTGGAATTCATGAAGGACGCCGGGACGGCAGGCCAAGGGCTGCAGACGCTCAACACAAAAGTTGGAGGTGCTGTCGATCGGTGAGCAATTTTCCGCACCACATACATTAGCTCGCGATTTACGCGTTCTCTTCGCCTATGGAAATTGTTTGCCCTAGGGTCACGGTAGCAAACGACCACGCGATTCACAAAATCAAGGACGCCTCTGCCTCCTTACCCAAACCAGGCTCGATCGCCTCGCTGATGCCATGGTCGCCCAAATCCTCCGACGTCCAAGGTCAGATTACAACCGCATTTACAGACGCCATGAACACTATATCCAGTGAAATCGCCCATCTTGCTCGTGAAGCCCAGCTATCCCTCTCGGATCTCCGTTCTCTCGAAGACAGCCTCAGCACGTTGACGAAAAACGAGGCATTAACCGATATCTGGACTTCTAGTGCAACGAAAGGACAACAGTTGAGGGATATCAGAAGATACAGAGACCAAGCTCAAGCCCAAGTTGCCAGTACTCTACGCGCTCTAAGCGAAATGACACAAGGGATTGAAGAGTTGAAGACTCGAGTCGCCGGTGCCGTTCCAGCTAATCTGAACCGTGGCGCCCCCGAGTCTGGCCTGGGTCGCGAAGGGCCACAATCGGGTGCGAGCGTGGTGTGTATTGCGGTCTCTCTGCACATCGAGAGCATTCAGATGGGATCGAGAAAGCTGAAGGAGGCTAAGGAAAGAGCGAAGGTGCTGTATAATGTCGCTGTTAGGAAGGTTTTCAAGGATAGGCCGGGCGAGTGATACCCTGGACGCGCTTTTATATGTATCAGTATCTGACGAGCTTGTATTTCTTTGTAGTCCTTCTCATACCCTTTTCCCGGTGAAATTAGGGCACCATGTACTGAAACTATTCTTTCAGTTCGTCCAAATATAGTCCGAGTCATATTTCACACACTCTTCAGTATCCAGCATCGCGGCGCCCACTGGAACGCTCAAAACGTGCGTGGTTAGCAAATCTTGCCAATCCGTGGTATACGTGCCACTATTCTTGTTGGCGCGGTGAGCCTCGCTTACATACTTTCCTCGAGCTCTGTCAGCTACCAACTCGGGCGACTGCACCGCTGACCGGTAAGCCATACACGTTGAATTAGCATATGATGATTTCCTCTTCAAAACGCGTTTTAAAGGCCTCCATGTCATATCGGTTTCGCATACGATTGAAGCATAATGACCACATTATTCCATACACGAATTACACAAAAGCCCAAACTTAATTTGGAGCATACCTCTAGGCTCCAAGCACTACACGCTTGGCTCCTCCAATTCCCACCTCCAAAACAGCTGGTACAAAAAGAAATTGCCAGGAGCCAATATATCGAAGACTGTAGGTTCAAATATGCGATACACGTACAATGACAGTACAAAACCTAAAAAGTTCCATCACGACCGTCAACAATGACCAGACTACAGTATTTACAAAGCAGGAAATCTCCACTTCTCCGCAACCTACAGAACTCCTCAATTAACCTTAACAAAATCGTCATCCATCCCATCCAAGACTCTCCTAACCGCCATGTCCTGTAACACCTTTGCCCTCTCCTTCGCTTCCTTCAACTTCTCTAATCCAGTCCGGATACTCGCCATCTGTGCTTCCACCGAAACACCTCCATGCCTACCTCTTGTACCACCATCGGTAGCCTCTGAAGCAGTTTTTGAACCGCGAATAACCGTCACCCTAGCACCGGTACCAGGGGGAATGGCTACCCTAGCTCTCAGCTCTTCAACCTCTCTCGCCAAGTCCCCGAGAGTTTTGATCGCTCCTTCAATGTTACTTTCGGCCTGAGTCATGAAGGAGCCAAAGAGCATCAGCGTTTGGTGGTGGTTGTCGACTCCTCCTCCGATGGATAGTGGACGGTTGCCACCGTAAAAGGCCCATATATCTGCCAATATATTTTTGTGATAGTGTTTGGCTGCAGTAGAGTGTGCATCGTCGGTTACGTCGAGGTTGGCACCAGCTGAGATATGAGAGACTGGGCCTGTCAATCTGACAACACCATCCATTTGAACCAAGTTGTCTAAAACGCCCAGGTGTTCTTTGAGTGATGTAAGAGACTGGAGAGAGAGTTGAGCCGAGACCATGAGGCGAGTGAGTTCGTTTGATAGGGCGCTCATGGATTCTGTGAATTTGCGAGTGAGGAGCGCGTTGAGTCTTCTTTGGGAATGGGTGGATTCGAGGGTAATGAGGGCGTCGTTGTTGATGACCGTTATCCTGTGAGAGAGGAGAAAGCAAGGAAAAAAGAGGGCCATTAAATTACGTGTTCAGCAAGAAAAAAAAGATAAAGTAACCAGGCCTGCCGCGAAATAGAGTATAGACTTACTGTCCAATGGCTCCTTCGATGTTTGTGTTAAACCCTCTCAGCCTAACCCCAACCTCCTTCACATCCTCCATGACATCCTTTAGCATCTCTTTCATCGCACCTTTAATCGTCAACAAGTTGCTATGCTCGACCACCGTCATCAAATCAGTCCCCGCCATCTCGACCTTCTTCATCTCCAAAACCAACTCAGATCGATCGCTCGATCCTTGGAGGAGCTTGGTGAGGTGAAGAGTTTGCATGGAGGCCAAAGAAGGAAAGTCAGCTTGACGCGGGGTAACAAGGCCCTGGGCATTGTGTATGATATCGTGTGCGTCGCCGGGACTGAAATGGTGTTTGAGGGTCCCACGGCGAAGGAATTTAAACACAAGAGAGAGGAAGAGAACACCAAGTATAAGCCCCCATAACGGTTGTTTCCGGAGGAACGTTCTAAAGTGGTTGGCGTATGCTATGAAAGGCTGGGGTTTACCTTGAGCTTTGCGAGCTCGAGGTTGTCTCGCGCCACCAGCAGCAGCCTGGCCTCGTTGCGACGCTACAGGACCTTCATCGCCGAGTCTCGCACTTGACGCCCCAACAGCATAGGAAGAGCTCGAGACAAAGGGGCTCAGGACTGACGGAGGCTTGAGGTGTGGATAAAGCCCAGTAGTGTTCTTTGAGCTTGTATTGGCACTCGGTGCGAGTCTGCCGCCTCCACCAGTGGTCGTGCTGCTTATTTTCCTTCTCCTAGCCGCAGCGCCACCACCAGGTGCATTGCGTATAGCGGTACCTACACCGGCGGTGGTGGCCCTGTTAGCATTTGACCCAGGCGGAATTCTTTCAACATTCCCGAATGCTGTCCCGGATAATTGATGACTCGAAAGGCTTGGACTAGGTACGAACGAGTCTTGGGCCATCTGAGTAGCTGTAGCTGTCGTGCGCATATTGCCTGTATCTTGTTGATTATGAATCTGAGGATCAGATTGAGCCTGCGCCCGCGTGCTGACATCATCGACGTTATTGTTATCGTTATCACCAGCCTGCGCAGCAGCACCCGCCACCGGGATCTGACTCAAAGACTGTGCCGCATCTTGTTCTTTTTGAGGTTGCACCAATCCCTGAATCGAACTCTGACTTGTGGTTGGACCTGGCGCTGAAGGTGGGGGTGATGCTGGAGGTGCACTGTGGGCTTTGCCTAGTGCATGGGCTTGGAATCGGAGACGGGGATAAGGTCGGACGCCACTATTCAGTTCGGCACCACTGCTACTACTAGCAGCAGGAGTCCGGGACCTATGAGATGCGTTGGCATCCTGCTGTTGGGCCTAAAACAAATGCCAATCACAGCACTTTGAGCGCGTTTCGCTTCATACACGTGCACGACATACCATATTCGTAATGACTGTTCTGGCCATATTCAAGACTTGGAGTCGGAGTCAAGGCAACAGTGACGGGGAACACGCTGAGGGTAAGGTAAAGGCAGCAGACGAGGTTATGGTTTCTGATACAACAGCATTCCGTCTGGATCACCATGTTGGTCTACGCACTGCGCTGTGCAGGGTTACGTACCAGGGATTGCTGTTGATCTTCATATTCCAGGAATGGACAACGCCGTGGGAAAAACGAGCAACATATCAGGTTTTCCAAGTTGACCACCAGGCCGACCCACAACACTGTATGTCCAGAGCAGGTTTTTGTATCTCGTATTGCCAAGTACTCCACTGCGTTCATTTTGGGTGGATGTGCGGAAGGGTCGTCTGCGAGGCGGAGAAGCGTCCATCACCTAATTACCCGACTAATCATGACTAGGGTGAGGTCCTTCCTTGAACACACAATCTGAGCATAAGTTTCGGGAATAGCACACACGTTAGCTCACTAAGGTGTGGACAGCTGGTATGGTTGACCTATAGTGAGTGGGCTCTATGTCGGGCTATCCATGGCTTACTGCATATTAGGAATCATTACCCTGAGGAGACATCTGCCTCCAGCAAGCAATTTTCCTCTTCGGCTGTGTGTAGCTGCCAACAGAAGATACTTCAGCCTATCATCCGTAAATCATCAACCTGGCTGAGGGCCAGAGTTAATTGCAACGTAAATTCGCGGCTTGTTACTGTGATGGTAAGCAACGCATACGATGATAGTCAAAATCTGTGCCGACACCTGCGGGGTGTGGACACTGCCAATTAGACTAGTATTAATGTCAGTGTCATAGAACACGGATTGTAGTAAGGAAGAGATGAAGATGCTGTGTTGGATTTCTGGTATTCATCTCATCTGCTGAAGGGTATCACCGGATTAAGTGCATCGGCTGAAACCGATCTAGAGGAGTGATGTTGTACGCAGCCTGTTCCGACAATGTGTCTTACAGGGGCAATGCGTAATTCAACCATACACACCAGAGTCAAGAGTCTCATGGCTTCTCCTACATCGGGGCCACCCCTAATTCGACAAGCAATAACGGAAGTTGGGTAGAATCTGGTCGCCCCCACTGCCAGTGGGCGGCCATCAGGTGAGCAGCAATTAGCCAAATACGTGACATGCATTTAATCAAGCCCAGATCCAAACACGAACCCGACATCTTGCATGAGACACGCACATTAGTGGACGCACTGCGCTCCAACACAGCCCAGGGTTTGTCGAGAAGTTACGGAATTTAGACTCGAACACTGTATCCGTAATGCTGCCTGTCAGTGTGCGCCTCCTCCGGCAAGCCTACGCGTAGGGGGACCACATTAAATTCCAGGAGCTGGGAAAAGGCAGCTTCGTCATTATGATACATGGAAGATCATGCACACTCTTTTGCATGCGTTGGTAGACGTCTTTGAGTTCCTCGTTGGGCGGCTAATCCTAGGCTAGGCAGGGTCGCATGCCCAAGCTCCACAGCCAACGCTCAAACGATCCTTTCTCAGCTTACCCGGGCCGTGGCTGCTCCGACAACTAAATAGCAATACTGTGAGAAAACTGTGGTATTCTCAAGGAGGCGGTACCCATTCCAAATCAGATCCCGACGTCCTTTATGCTGGCGGTCGGTCCTCACGAAGTTCCACAACCACCGTACCTATTCTATTTCACTTGATATAAGGGCTTGCACTAGGATGGATGAAACATCATGGATACACGCCCAACCTCCCAATCTCTCGAGATCCCGAGTGGTACACATGATAGTGCATCTTATTCCTCGTTTCAAGACACGGAGACGCAATCTGGAAGCTCTACACGACGGTACGTCCAAGCCTTTTGGTCGAGTCATATGATGGTGCTCAAAAATCGAAAAATCGCAGACCCAACCGAAGTATACTGTTGCAACGACGAATCTACCTGCCAATTGTTATCACACTTGGCCAATCGGTATTCTTTTTTGGAGGTTGGGCATTTTTCCTTGTCACTCAAGCCAAACCTATTCCCCTTCCTAACAAGCTCGCTGTTGCGGTGCGGGACAACCCTCAATTCGTGACACTCGTTATCACGCAAATCGCTACGTTGATATCTATCACCACTTCATAGTATGTTATCAATACTATACTGTTGTTGCATTTGATCGACCCTTTATGCAGCTTGTACTCTCAAGCGATCCGCTATGCTGTTGCAATATCACTAAGCCAGCCAATGTCCCTGTTCACTTTATCATCAAGCGTAAAGTTGGCAGGCCAGAAACCCGTTTTCAGCCTCCGGCATTGGAAGTGGACGATCGGAGCCCTGGTTTTTGTTGTCGCTTTGGGCGCTCAAACTGCAGGGTATGTATAGAAAAAAGGGTCTAATATTGCTTATTTAGCATCGTTGACAGCTGGACTGCACTCTTAATGCCAAGGCCAATCGAGATTGGGACACCACTCACAGGTTTTGGAGTCGACCTTGCTAACGAGAAGCTTAATGAAAAGATGGTCGAGGACACCATGAGTGGTGCACTTCATCCTTGTACGTGCAAATACCAGGTGAATCAACTCAGCTGAACAACGCACAGATAAACTTATCAGCATCAGTCCACATGTGCTGAATAGTGGAATAACAGCTGTTGCTGCGTTTCACAATCAAACATCCAACTTGAATTTCAACGAAGTGACATTCAAGAAATCTACAGGCAAGTAGGGTATCGTTTAGCCTATAGCACCTCTGACAAGAAACAGCTGGAATATTGCTCCTTAATTTGTGGCCAATATTCAGTGCAGTTACGGAAACGAAACCTTTTGAACTTCCTGTCAATGCAGAGTTTGCATCACCACCTAATGTGATGCCCAGTTTCTACAGAAATTACACAGTGACGCAACAAGGTTTCACCGCCGATATTTCCTGCAAGTACCAGGAGTTAAATGAAAGCACTACACCCAGCCTTGTAGGGCCCATGGTAACACCAATTACTAGTGGTAACGAAGACTTGTTAGTCACTACTTCAATCCGTGGGACTTGTAGGAATGGGGAGCCTTTTTCGTCTCGTGAGTCCACAAATTGGACATTCCAATCGACTTGGGTGACAAGGTGCTCTAGGACACACCACACTGCTGGGCGAGGACAGTGAAGTTGGTGATACTGTTTTCACAGTGCTTTGTACTACAACAGACATACCGGAATCTGGTGCGACATCAATAATATTGCATCGTAGTTCCCACTGACGTAACTCCTGCAGAACTTATTGTCATTGGATACGGCAAATACGGCTGGGTCAAGTCTACCGTTTGCTCAATCTCTCCTAAAGTCACATTGGTTGATGTGCACTATAGCCAAAGCACGCTTTCGGCATCCATTCCAGATACTATCAGCGTAGATCCCCCACGAGACAGTAAAGAATTATCTTCTGCAGGCTTTGCTCCTGTCATGCTTTCAAACGCCCTCTCTCTTATGCAAGGTCTGAGAGGAAATGACTTTGGAGAGGCACTTTCCATTTTCCATTGCACGATGACAGTGGACGAGGAGGGAATATTAAACAGAGTTACGGTGCGCATTTTTGTATTCAACATTTCTTTGTCGCATTTTAAAGTATGTTGCAGGAGGCCTTCTTGACGGGTGCATTTGAATTGTTGGGTACAGTAGGTCCTATCTCAGATACATTCGCTGGCTGATGCTCACGCGCTATATTTTAAGCTCGTTCGGGCTGCCTATACAGAGACTTCAAACGTATATTGGGGGAAGAAGGAGCATCAATTCCAGACGAATTCCGCTACTACATGAATGGTACATTCATCACAGAGACGATCGAATGGCACCAAAACGTGCATGCCTTGCCAGGAGTGCTCCTTGCACCAACACTCGTAACCAGTGCATCCATCATCTTGGTCATCATAACGCTCATTCAGACCCGGCGGAATCCTGACGTTGACGGTCAAGACTACTTCGATCTCGGCAACTTTCTTCACGTTATTTCAGCCGCGTCAGCTAGTGAATTCAACGAACCCTTTCCATCAGTTAAAGCGGACGATAGCGAACACGATTTGCATAGCGAGAAGATTCGGGTTATATTGGGATGCACAAAGTCAGGTGGGTCTGGTTCAACAGGAAGTGGCGTAGACTGTACTTGTGCACTCTCGTGATAGACTAACGAACTTGAACTGAGTTTCTGATTGATGCACGGTCTTTCGGGACGCTGTACGCAGTTTATTGCCTACTAATTGAGGGCTTTTTTGACGGGACTTGACCCAACACAACCTTGATGTGCCATCCGAGGTGTTTACTCATGTCATCAACTACGGGCCTTGAACGGAGGCCAAGCATCATTGGAATGATACCACACCCAAAAGTGCGACTGAAACGAGGCGGTGCACTATTTTCCAGTTTCCGAAGTAGGCATTGAATAGCACCGAGCTCGACGGCCTTCGTCTCTTCCGTGCATAATGCCACCCCGGTTCAATGCCCTTTAGAATCACAAGGCAGGACCGAGACGACAAGGGAAATGAATTGCAGAGTCCCTATAGAGCGTTCAGAGCTTCTTTGTAGCGGGGATCAGACCCAACACCTTACAAAACCCACCCGCGATGCTTGTAAATCACTTGACCTCTGCGCGCCGTTGGACGGGTGCAACGATAAAAAGGCCGTGGAAAGTTCAACTAAGCCTAACACAAGCATCGAGCCATTCGCCAGGCATCCACACTGCAACGTTAGCTGACGATTTGGTCCCGATAGGTGATGATGCTCACAAAACGCGAGTCCCGTCTTTGGAACACAGGGGATGGGGTTGAAATATCATATACTGATCAATTTTCTACAGCTTTATACAGGCATTAATGGGGTAGTGGTAACCTGGGTCGTTGCCATGTCGTAGTACAAGCTCGACCCGCCGGGGGTTCGATTCCCCCTTAATGCAAAGCTTTTTGTAATTTTCCATCTGAGACCTAGGAACTAATGGAGTATCCGTGCTCTAGTTTTTGGATCAGCTGATCCAGTAACCGCGGGTTCAGGATACCCCGCAATGTATGCCGCATGCCAAAGAAATATCGTGGCTTTTGTCGGTGGAGCCTCGGTAACCCCTTCGTCTGAGAAGACGGCATCCTAGCACGGAGCAATCCAGCTGTCATGGACCATATGCGAACTGGAATATTGTCGATAAGGTGGGCGATCTCATTTGCGACCCTCAACATTGTACCTTCCAATCGGAACGCGATATTACGATAGGATCAGCATTGAATAAGATATATCGATGCTCGGCACGCCCAAGCCCTTGAATGTTGTGTTAAATTGGCCACCTGGACTGCTCACCAGCGCGGTTCGCCCTTGGATAATTTGATGGAGTGACGATTCTAGGTTCTAGCATACGTTCCAGAAGTGGTTATCTTGACATTTGTCTTGACATTTCCTTGTGCTGATGGGCTGGGGAAGGTGTGACGTAGAGACCCGGGGTCTTTACGGCAGGGATATGACATGCGTCCAAAGGATTTCGCGAACGCGCTGAGACTGCGATGGTGAATCAACCTGGTTCGTTTAGTGCGTCCACAGTGCTGCAAATTTTAGTATTTTTGGGTATGAATAGGAGTAGTGGTGTGCGGATAGACGTATTATACCAGGATGAATTTGGCCCTGCTGTACAGCCTCCACCGTCTGGGAAAAAGAAAGAAAAAATGACACAAAAACCAGAGCATTGTTCCGCAGAGTACAGGTGCCAGTCGGTGATGCCACAACGTCGTGAAATGTGCGGCACTGGGTATTCTTGCCACCGGATGCGTCGAGCTGGCGGACAGAGGTCGCGGCCAAGTCAGGCCGGGAATTCACCTCACCGACACCAAATCGGGCCAGCCGGTCAGCTGAAATTGATTACATAAGCAATTGCCCTGGGCATGTGGGCCGTGGCTGCCAGGCGCTTTCCCTTGTTCCCTCACTTGCGCCCCACCACTACCACGAGCAGCGACGACGACGAATAGTGGCAAAATAGAGAAAGATGTCGTCGAGCAGCACAGAAGGTGAGCGCTAGAGCTGCAGAGAACGGTTCTATCGGAGGTGGAATAAGATCGGACGGTTCGATTTAATTAGCCTCGAGGCGAGATAGCAAGCCGGGTTTCCTTGAGCTGGTTCCCTGTGGACCCTTTGTTTCTTCACTTCATCATCCCTCTTACCCTCAAGCCGCATTTCGGCCTTGAGTTCTTGGATTTCTACACTTTCTTGACTGCTTTTTCGCCTTTCAAAACCATCCCGTCATGTCGTCCAGCGGGACACCCGATGGGCCAACAGAACCAACACCCCCCGAGCCCACAATCACCCCCTCCTCCTCGTCTACTCAAAGTACATCAACTGACTCTTCTTCCTCTGTTTCCTCCTCGTCCTCATCTTCTATTGTATCATCTACAGATGTACCATCAAGTTCACCACCTCCCTCAAGCTCTCCGCCCTCATCCAGTGACCCTCCTCCTAGCTCAACGATTTCAGACACACCCTCGCAACCACCACCAACGCCACCACCCGAGTCACCAACTCCAGAACCCGAGCCGTCCACTCCTGGTGAAGACCCTTCTACTCCACCTCCACCGCCACCTTCAGAGTCTTCACCGTCCCCCTCATTTACGCCTCCGCCACCCCCCGAGGAGACTCGGTCTTCCAGCTCAGAGGTGGTCCTAACCGAATCATCCACCAGCGTATTCGAATCAACGATAGTGTGAGTAATTATTGCCTCCTTCTTTCCATTGCTTCTCTTCTCTCTCCTTCTCCACTCCACTGCATTACTGTTTTTGCCATTCGGGGTTGGTCGGTTTTTTGCCCCCCTTTCACTATGAGGCCACTCTCTTCGGGTGGAGCGCCAAGAACAGCAGGCTACCGCGTTCGTTGAATTGTGTCTTGTGCAGCACCAATTCCTGTTGTTCCAACTGTGGAATCCTTAACTGGCCACCCGGGAGCCCCGAAATTTATGCTACGGCTGCGCAGCGTCTCGTTCATTATCTGAGCGTCCAACCTCTGCTGTCACATCATTCACTTTGATGTCGCCGTAGCCCCTCCTATCCGCGAATCATCACTGGAGGTCCCCGTGCTATGCAACGATACGTTATCCACGGATACAGTGTCGTGCGGACGTATGATCCTATCTTGGGACTAGTTGCCACACACACAGCTATCTGTCCTGTCATTCGTCCTTTCTTCTCTTTCCGTCCAACTCGTCCTCCGGCGTTCATTGTTATCTCTCGCCGCCTGGGAAAAGCACTATAGAGTGGCGGAACCCTCGTCCATCACGCGTTTGCATCGTGGCCCAGGATGAGGGGCTAGCTTTGAAATAACGAGTGATCATCCATTCCACCTTACATGGCAGGATGAGGGTCACTCGCCCAAAGAATCGCGTCAAAGTCCGTTCATGGCGCATTTGCCCCCTGATAAGGATCCTGGGCCTGTGTATGGTGTCATAGATTGATGGTACCTTCACATGACTGGGTCAGGTCCTTTTCAGCCTCCCGGAGCCGTGGAACGGCATCTTGGATCATCCCGCTTCCCCTTGGGTCTATTATTTTCCTGTTCTTGCTCCCTTTAATTTTTTGGTTCTGCTACACGTGTTGTAGGCATCGGACTGGCGCGAACTGGTACTGATATTTATCTTTCTGGTTTGACAGGACGACGTCAAATGGACAGACGTTTACAACTATTGTTGAATCTACTACCGTTTTCGCTCCTGGCGCGACGATAACTGCAGCACCTACCCTACCAGATAATCCGGGATCTAGTAGTAGCAATACTGGCCCTATCGTGGGTGGTGTCGTCGGAGGTGCGTCTTGTTTCCCTCCTTGTTGTCAGTCATTATACAAACACCTGGTCCCAATTCAAAAGGCGTCGTCGGTATAGCAGGCATCATAGTCCTAGGCTGGTACCTTATGCGTCGTCGCCGCCGCGATGACCTCGACGAGCTCTTCGACGGCAACTTTGACCCCGGTCGCACGGTCGCCGCACCCCGGAAAAGCGCCGGTGGGAACCTCGATCCAGACCCAGAAAACGACGGCATGGGAGGAAGACTGGGAGCTGGTGTCGGAGGGGTCGTCACGCCGTTTAGATATGAACCGGCAGCGCCTATGGCAGCCTCGCAGATGTCGCAGACAGCGAGCGGGCATGGGCCTGTGCTTGCTGCTGGAGCTCCGATGATGCCTGGTGGCAAGCGTGGACAGACGCTTCCGCATGGTGCAGCCTATGGGTCGGGGTCCGCAAATGCGTCTGCGTCCGTACTACCTTATGCAGGTGGACCTAGTAATGCACCGCCGCCAGCGCCGCCATCTTCGGGTTCGAGGTATAGCAGTGATGTCGTAACTGCGTACTCCAGTCCCGCTCCACCCATGCCCATGGGTGTGGTGAATATGAACCCTGGGGAGTGGAGAGGTCCTTCTCCTGGACCTTCGATGGGCACTGGCACAGGAAGCTCATCGGGTGCGTACGGAGGATACGGAGGATACAATACTGGCACGGGAAGTGATGATAGATCTTCATCCGCTGGGTTCGTAGGTGCAGCGAGCATCGGCTTCCACGTCGTCAACGACGGTGCTGCAGCCGCTGGGGCTGCAGCGAGTGGCGCGGCGATTAGGAGCGCAAAGGAGCGCGAGGCGGAGGCAGAAGCGCAGCAACTACGGCAACAACAATTGCTAGAGCAACAGCGGCAGCAGCAGCAGATGCAGATGCACGGAGTACCTGGGGTGCCGATACCTGGTAGGGCACTTAGTCCTTCGCATTCCAGTGTGTTCGTTGAACATGACGTGTACCCGCCTCCAGCCAATATGCCCGGCCAAGTTCCCGGAGGACAGATACCACAGCAGCCATACCCTGCAGGTCAGCCTTATGGCCCGGGCGCGGTGACGGGATCGGGGATTGCGACTCCGGGTAGTGTGCAGACGCCTGGGAGTGGACCGATTGTGCACACGGATGGAGGGAGGATCGTGATACCTGATTCGGGTAGAGAGGAGATTCCGCCGACGTACGATAGTTTGCCGCCGGATGAGAGGAGGTAGATGTGGTCGTGCGATGCGATTGGATCGTTGGGGAGGGTGTTAGAAAACGAAAAAAAAAGTGTTTGAGGCATACCCGCACCCGGATTGAATCGGAGGTGTTCTGCTGACGACGACGTGATGAAGATGTACATGCTGACGATGGCGATGCGATCTGCGATATCCCATGTTGATACTCACGAGAATGACTGAAGGTCATACATACTAGTCTACGACTTTTCCCCTGACGGAGAGGGGGAGGGCATTCTTTGTTCGTCTTTTTCTTTCTGCTTTACCTTTTGCTTTTCTTTCTTTTTTCTTCCCTTTCCTTTCTACACAAGTCCCGGCTTGATTAAATTAATCCGTGCTTTCTTGCATCTTCCTGTTATCCCCATTCCGCCTGGGAATGTTTTTTTTTCTGATTGTAAATCTCGCTCCGTGATTTACATAGTATGAAATTAGACGGTTAACCAACCCGTATGGCCACTGGTGCCACTCCCCCCTCTCCAATTTATTGCCCTCTATGATATTGACATGGACGCCGGACGATACCTACTACTACCTCCTCTAAAGCCTACTATTCCTATTAGTTCACTGTCTACTTCCTTACTTTTTGGGCTGCTCATGGACAGTTCCACCACTCGTTGATTAGCGTTTACGCTTCACGCTTCCTCTTAACTATATTCTACTGTATTATTCTGGTTTTTTCGTACTTTTCTCTTGCGAGTCTCGATGACTTTTGATTTGATGGACCATGGAATTTGACGTTTCTTTTTCCTGGCCTCAGCTCATGCTATGCGCGTTTACTTTTGGGATTTTTCGTTCTTTCAAGTTGGACTATCACAGAGGTATTAGATGCTACTGAAGCGTTGCTGACGCTAAACTGGGCGCTGGCGCTATGAGGGGCTCCAGAGAGTTGGATGGAGGAAATGTCAGGCCTCATCCCTCCATCCCGTCGCTGAGCGACCACTATTCCGGTATCGCAGCGCAGCCTTCCAGCTCGAGGCTCGGGTCTATCAGCGGTTCAACGCCATTCTCGTCTTCGCCGTTCGGTCTTCTATCGCCGCCGTTCTCCTGTCTCGTCACGGTTATCGACGTCATTCAGAACCTTTGCGCCTTCCGGACCTGCATGTCCATTCTTTATGTGGCCTGATTATGATGATGCTTCCTCAACTCCCGGTTCTTTCCTCTCCTGCATTTTTTCCCCTTTCCTTGTGAGGCCTGATGTTGCCAATCACGAAAATATTTTGGGACTTTCCCAACGACGAGTCCTTTGAAGTTGACCACCCCAATCCCCTTCCCTACTTTTGATGTCTTTTCTTTCCTTCATTCATGTTACTCATGTTACGAGATATGCCTGTTAGTGTACGATACGATAAGGACGAGGGCTTCACGATTGCTCTCACCACTATCACCCCGGCTCGCTTCCCATGGACAATGAAAATGCATCTACTTTAGTGAGTCGCCTAGTACATTTTCCTCCATTTTTCTTGGACGGGATTTGGGACTTGGTTTCTCTCTTATGTAGGATTCCTTGCTTTTGTTCTTTGTAGTGTACAGTTGCGGCTATATATACGAGTTATCTTACGTGCCAACAGCCTGGACAGGCCGATTATCGTGGTCCACAAGAAGTGCTTAGACGTCGTTAAGCCGCTATCGACGTTGAGGAGTAGAATCTACGCTACCCAGTTAGCCGGATGGCACGGCCACTAGCCTTTTTGAGCGCCCATGAGTCGATAGCCCTGAGCTTAGGAGTGTCCCAAACGGTGAAGCGTGGCCGAGCCACACTGGCACGCGACCACCAGTTGAAAACTACGCTGAGTAGTCGCCGAATTGAACAATGGCACTTTCCTCCACGTCAAAATGGAGTTCTATCCCGGCAGATATCCTCCTCCAAATCATCAATCCTCACACATTAGCCGATTCTGAGCCTCGCTTTTATTGGGGCAAGCCCATCCGAGCCCCCTACCACACACCTCGAGAATTTGATCACATCAAATCCCATTTCCTCTCCCAGCTTCGATTGGTTTGCACACACTGGTACTCCATCCTCACTCCAGCTCTGTACCAACGGACACTAGTACGTGTGCACCCTACTAATACTCAATATCAAGAAGCTTTCAAACGCCACCCTGATCTTATCCGACATCTCATCGTCCATTGTGTTCCGTATTATTCATGGAGGCATACATCATTCCAACCTGATCTACTTCAAGCATGTCTCTCAGAATGCCGCAGCGTTCATACCTTGGAGCTAATTTACATGGGCGGTTTATACCAGGGGCTCTCTCGTAGCAAGGCCCATGCCTTATTTCAAGGTTTCCGTAGTCCCATCATCCACCTGCGAACTGTCCGCTACTCCTCTGAACACTACGATGACGTCTCCAGTACTTTGCTTGGGCTGGGAAGGTTGTGCAACGGCCTGACAACACTCGAAATATGGGGTGGGGGATACAGAGCCCCCATGCCACGAAATCATGGAATTGGGCGTCAACCTCGAAGTCAGCGGTGGGGACTGCCCCAATATCTGCCCAACATTTCTCGCCTCGCACTTAGTTGCCAAGGTTTTTTCCCTAGTTTCTTCGAAGATATCATCTCCCGGATCTATCGTCAGCTTCGCAACACGGACGGTTCCAAGACAGTGACTACACCTCTTCGTGAACTCATACTGGACGGCCAGATTGGTCTCCTGCATAATGATTGGGTAGCTCGTGTGCTACAGATCAACAATATCGCCGCCACCTTGACAGTATTCGAATTATCTCTGCCTTGGGATGAAAAAAACGATATCAATCGACAACCCCATTATGAAGAGTTGCCAATGGAAATTATAGGAAAATGTCGTTCCTTGGTTTCATTCAGGTACTACGCACATTTCACAACAAAGATATTTTCTCGTCTCTCCAATACCACAAGTGAACTCGGCATCAGAATCGCCACTCCACCTCCCCCAAGAATACTACCGAACACGTCATTTTGGTTTCCAGATACGATAATTACTGGTGTTCAGCCGATTATAGATTTCGTACAATCAACAGAACTGAGAAAAGGAGTGGATTCGCTTGTGATTGGATGCAGACTACTAGGTGAGGCTGAATGGTGTCGATTGAAGGAGGCATGTTCCAGGGAAGGAGTTGCTGTCGAGATGCTACCGTAAGAACCAGGGGATGCCGTCAGTTGTATACAAATAAATACTGCAGTCCAATGCCTACCTTTTTGAACATCCTGAACGCTTCCTTTCTATCGCCTCATCCTCCGAGCTCTTTTCCTTGTTTTTTTACCTTCCTCATACCCTCACCTCTGTTGCTTTTCAAATATGTCCGACAAAACCTCTGGATATCGTCTCGAATATGCATCCAGTTCCAGGGCAAAATGTAAAGGTGTGTTACTGAATTAATATAACAACTCATTCGTATGTTCGATCCAACGGCTACCTTACCTTTATTGTTCATCTCAATGACACTTTGCACCTCTCTCGTATCACTTACACCTGAGATTCTCACTATCATTTCGGTCTATGCTCATATAACCAGGCCCTAAGCCCTGCAGTGGTGTGTTATGCCACCTCAAAGTCGTCACCGCTATGGCATGCCCTACTTACGTCTATATCCCCTTGTCCTTGTCATATTATTTCATGCTATCGTGTATAGGCACTGCAATCCAGAAAGGTGAACTACGACTTGGCTCAACTGTTGATTTCCGCGGAAACACTAGCTAGTATGAACAGCCTATTTCTCCTTTACTCTTAAGGAGTGCGAGCTAACTGTCCTTTTATTCAACTCTATCTTGGCTACTTCCCTGCTCGATTATTCTCACTTGTATATTGTGGCATGACCAACCCATCATTCTACCATCGTGGAAATTGGAATACCCCTCCCAATCTTCGGATATCCTTTGTTGTTGCACCTTCAAGCGCATGGAGACATTGGGGATGTGTAACCAAGAAGCTCATTGAAAACATGAAAAGGTCCCTCGAAGACCCTTCTGACCTGGATGGCTATCAAGATCTCAAACTCGGGGACCAGGCTAAGGTCACCAAAGCCTGGCAAGAAGGTCATGTAGACGAGATTGATATCCCAGCCAGCGCAAGGAACGTTGCTAACGAAGGCGAAGGAGATACCAGAAAGGAAGGCGACAGAAAAATCAAGGTTGTCACCATACCCACGATACCCAAAGCAGAGGGCAGTAGTAGGAAGACGGCCCCAGTCAAAGAAACTAACGGGGAAGCCTCTGAGAGGCGTGGACGAACTCAGGCTGAAGTTCGTACCACCTATCCATTATCACGGGAATATGGTTAACCTAACGTCGCCCTACTACAGAAGGCCGAAGGGGGAGGAGAAAAACCAAAGAGAGCACCACAAAGCGTCTCACTACCACTACAGTTTGGAATACGTATACTCAGCCGTGGTTCCTCTTCGAGCTCGTGAGACACCCACCTCGCCGCCTCTCAGTATCACCAGCATCCAAACGGAAGCGCTCAGCGACATCGACATCGACATCCTTTCGGATGCAGAGGAATTAAACAGTGAGGCTCGGCATGCTGAATTCTATTTCGCGGATGAAAATATCACCTTTCAAGTGAGCATTTTATTACTTCAGCCTTCTTTCTCAGTCACTCACCTATTATCCCATTTTCCTCGTCGTGTTGTTGAATATGAATTGGCTGCAGGTAGAGAATACAACCTTTCGGTTGCCATCATACTTCTTCAGGCGCGACTCTACCGAATTCCGGGATCTATTGGATAGATCCCACCCAACGATTAATATCATTCCGAATGTAATTCGACTCAATAATGTCACCGTGACGGACTTTGAACGTTTTATCAGAGTCATGTATCCTTCGTAAGTATTTGAAGCCCTACATCCGTACGCTTGTACCGATCATTACGCTGCAGAAAGATAGGGAAATATGATGCGACGACAGTAGAAGAATGGACCTCAATCTTGACTCTAGCAGATCGTTGGAAATTTACATCCATTCGGGAGCTCGCGATTGCAGAAATAGTGCGCATCGGTACACCCGTAGACAAAATCCTCCTCGGTGAAAAGTTTACCGAGGGTAAGCTGTTACGATCCGGTTATTTGGAAATCACCACGCGAGATCAAGCTTTGACGAAAGAAGGAGATAAGTTGGGCATGGAGGAGGTCGTAAAGATCGCCAGTGCCAGACAGCAGGTTCGTTTGTTGCCGGTAAAGGATAGTGTTCAGAAGGAAGAAATTTGGTATATGTTTGGTATAAATGCGAGGGATTTCTAGAAACCAGCAGCTACCTAGCAGTTCTATAAGGTTCCTGAGTGTAATATAGCTCTGGATGTGATGGTGTTCCTAGCATATATGCTATCTGCGGGCGCCCTGTATTGGTAGCTATGAAAATCATTAATCCCACGCATTCAGTAATCAAAAAGCAATACCCTCACCTCTTCAGATGCATGACTAAATTCAGAATCTGCATCATCATGTGAAATCAACAGCCGCTTTGGGGCTCCAGTTTCCGTGATATAATGCTTAGGAATCCCAGAAACTTGTGACACCGCCGTGTTGAGCCAATCCACTTCAGCATACTCTAATTTTGGAAATCCTGAGAGAAAATTCAGGACCAGGCCAAAATTCTCCTCCGTCAACGGCAGTTGTGGCGAGCAAGTGATCTCCAGATGCAGGAGATTGGGTAGTGCAGGGGGTTGCAACCATTCGGCGTGTGGAGAGAATGTGAATTCCTCATCAGGTGCGCCTCCTGTGGTACACCACACCTTGATGCAAAGGCGTTCAAGCGTATCTGCATGGACGGAAAAGGCATTTTGAATGGATGTCATGGAGATAGGAGAATGGATGGGTACTCTGATAGGTATGATACATTCTTTCAGCCCACGAAAAGATGAAATGTAGTCGAAAAGGGATGCAGACAGATAGTCTGTATGTAGTGTCTTGGGCTTGGCTTTAGAGGACCTCCAGGCAGCCCAAAAATCGTGGATATCAACGGATGATATACTGTTTAGGGAAGACCCGCCGAGTACACGAAGAACCTGGAGCTGATCCAATTCGGGTAGTGCCAGAGGCCCAATAATAGTGACCACATCGCCATCGATAACGAGAGACTGAAGGTTCGACATAGGCGAAAGAAAGATATCTCGGAAGAATATGCGTGTGGGTATTCCATCGCAACAGACGTCGATCTGAATGTCCTCTAGATGTTGGTTGTTTTTGAATACAGACCGAAGTTGGGATGCTATGAATGGTGAGGCCGGACATGGGGAGCGCGGGTACGGATCGCAGACGTGGAAGTAATCCAAGGCCTCCAATTTGTGAAGCCCTAAAACAGAGTCTGGGAGAGTGGCTTCCATTAAGAAGGAGAGGGAGGACAGTTCCCCCTGAGTTGCATCAATGATGGTGTCCAGTACCCTATGAATCACTGGCTCTGTGTCTGCTCTGTGTCTTCCTTTGACTTGTAGCCCTTTCAGTCCACGAAGCTGCGCTAAGTCTTGCCAAAGCTTTGGATCTGGTGATTCTGAGCTCATCTGACTCTGTACATCGAACAAAACGGTAAGTGCAGTTACATAACTAGTAAATGCATCTGGGATTGGCTTGTATGCGTGCCACGACCATTCCTGTTCGACATTGACAGTGTATTTGAGCGCATTGGGTGTTATCAGTATACTGAAAGACCGAACAATGAAGGGAGTGAATAGTGCATTGAAATATCGAGAGACCAAGCGTAAGCCTGAGGGCTTGCTCGTATCGTCATGAACATAGAGTGCGATTTCGCGCCAAATTTCGAGCGGGAGGTCGTTCATGGTATGTACACAGAACTTGGAGGTGTGCAGCCTGGTGTGGTGGCATCCGGGTTTACCCGGCTGGCTCGGCCCGTAGTAGCTCCCGGCTAACCCGATAATAATTAATATGCGTCGATGTGGCTTTGAATTAGGACATGTCCACTGGCAGTCAAAGGACAAAGGACATATCGCGCTCTACCCTGCAAATGGTAATTCTGTGGCTTTTGGCTTTGTCCAGAGCGTGGCACTATAATGCCTTCAAGGCCACTTTTTGACTTCACATTCTACTATCACCACCTACCACGACCTGCCATCCTTCTCAACCTGCGTTTATGGCTAATATTATGGTCTTGGTGTGTTATGAGTATATCATTGACGATACGGAGTACCCTAATCATGGCTATTATGACCTCTAATCCCACCTAGGCTCAACACGAGTCGGCTTCAATCACCCAATCGCCTACCTCAACTCGCGGAGGTCGCCGTCGTCGGAAATCAGCTCGTGCACCCACGAAGGTTCGACAAGAGGCGATTTCTGTGGCAATATCAGTCGAAGACGGCAATCATAGGACCTTTGAGTATCAAAGCACGAGCACCGGTTTCACTACTGATGATACGGGAGCACAACCCGTCGACGTGCAGCAGCCAGAGCCAGGATGACTTCAACTGGGGAAAGCTCGAGAGCTGCCGTCAGCAGTGCCACCAGATCGCACGCCCCACGAATTGCTGCTGCCCCTAGTTCAAGCCCTTTTGTTCCTGCTCGAGCCACTACCACTAGCTCTGAAAGAGGACATATCTCTTCGTTCCGTTGAGGTACTCTCAGCCTGGTTTTCTGGGCTCTTATCTTGAGCGTTTGCTTTGACGCCTTTGTCAAATCCTCAAGGGGTGCAAGACTAGCGTCCATGTTTAGACAAAGCTTCGCGACAGTGGTGGGTGACCTGATACTCGATTCAAACGGGGTCCCTCTCCCTTGTCAAGCCAATTTTGCCTCCTTTGCGTCAATTCAGAACATATATTTCGAAAGGCTGGTAAATGGGTCAGGCGAACGCCAGGAATTGCGTTTAGAGATGAAGAAAGTTGAAGTCGTTGGTAGCGATTTGATCACTGTGGTGGAGAATAGTTGATTGCAGTATAAAGGAGCGGTAAAAGGCGTTCTGGAGAACGTTGGTGCAGATGTGAAGATGGTTGGGGGCAGGTTGACAGATTTGAATATTAAACTTGGCGAAGTGATTGACCAGTAAGTTATGAGTGATTTTGTCCCGCGTCTACGGCTTCTTCAATATGTGGCATATCAATTAATCCTACATTCTCACTAATATTCATCTGTTATTTTCATAGGGCAATAGTTGTCAATAATCATGCACTCCATACCCTTAAACTGGTACCGCCTTCCCAGCCCCCTGAGATGGACGCCAAGCTCATTCGTTTATTCGCCGAGTCAATGACTACTCTTACTGACCCACTCACGCACTTAATGGGTTCTGCTTAGCTTTCACTTCAAAGCATCACCATGCTTAAAGAGCATATGACCACTTTGCATGCATTGGCTCAAGCAGAGGGCGTAATCTTGACAAACCCTGAGCCTCGCATTCAAACCCAAATGGCGTGGACAAGTACGATACGACCCTAGTTGACATTTGGACTTTCTTCAGCAGATCTGCAGACGCCGGTATGGGAATTGATATGCACTATATCGTGTTAGAAAAATTCGGGTCCGTTATGCTGAAGGCTGAAACCAATATCTCGGGAGTCCTGAAGGTGCTAGAGGAGCTTGTGAAGGAGGTCGAAGAATTGAGAGCTCAAACTGCTCTTCTGCCGCATTTAGGTTCAGGTTATGTTGTTGGTGATTGGTTAAGGCTCAAGGCGGTTAGCGTGATTAGGAACTGGAAGTTACCTCTGGCAAAATCGTGGTTGGAGGGGACTCTGAAGTTACACAAGGACGACGGTGGCATAGACTCGCTGGACTCGCAGGTTCAGAGTATTCAAGTGGGACTAGATAAGTTGAAGGAAGCGAAGCAAAGGGGAAAGATGTTACACCAGGCAGCAGTCAGGAAGGTGTTGGGAGGAATCGATGAATACTTCATGGCCAAGTAGGGGTCTCGGTTGTAGGCTGTAATTCATAGGAGCTCCTTATGCTGGATGTTGTAGTATCGTGCGTTACGGCAGTGTCTGTTACCTCAATTTATATCTGTTCGGTTCATCCGGCCGGGTCAGCCTACTAGTATGAACGGTATTTTGTAAAGAAAATCAGTTGCACGTAACCTGTACTCGACGTCAACTTTGACGACCACACGTAAGTTATATAGAATTGCCACGACTGGAGTTTAAGCACGGCAACGAGGTTCGAAGGTGCGGAAACTCGTTGGAAATCCACCGCAACTTGGTGTGAATCCACAGAAAGTTGACAGGATCACACGGAAAGCATTGAGGGGGGTGAGTATAAAATGTTTAGAGGTTTCCATAGACAAACAAGATGTTGTAGGAGTCTAGTTAGGGTTTCTGCTGAATGCCGACAAGGTTGCTGTGAATTTGGCTTAGTTTCTGCAAATCAAGGGTAGGATACGGTTCTTCCTTGGCAAGTTCAAGTGCGATACAAACCACGGGTTTCGGTAGATACAACAAGATTGTCAAAGTTGCGGTGAAAGCCTGGGTTTCTGACAAAAGTTTCTGCAGGAATGCCTATTTTCGCCAAAGTTGCGGTGAATAGAATTTTTTTTACAAAATGCTTGCCATATACTAGTCACTGACCGACCGAAAGGCATGGTAACTCCTTTCATTGACCCATCATGCATCAAGAAGGCCCAGTCCAAGTCTCGAGATCTTGATGCCCTGCGTAGGTCCTTACGCGTGTCATAACTAATGTTCATAAGTACTTCTATTAGTGGAATCCGAGTCCGGAACCTCCTCCGGGACTGCAACTCAAGGGACGCAGAACGCGCGTCCTACCCTGCCATTCATTACACATTAGCCTCCCCCGAATCACAATATAACGTATCTCTAGGTCCTCCCAGGTCCTCTCCAGTTTCATCCTTCACCACCACTGGCATCTCCTGCTGAAACCTTCCTAGGCTTCCTAGGATCTTAAGTCGGACGCTATAGTGGGATATATCATGCCTGACATCGCAATTCTAGTGCGTCTTAGTGTTCGACCCATGATGACTATACAATGTGTAGAATGCTTATGGTTGGTATGACGACCTTCAACCTCCATCTAGGCTCATGTTGCACCTCAATCAGCTACAACTCGCAGTGGTCGCCGTCGATCATTTCATGCGTCGATAGATGTTCAAGGCGCAACTTCTGTGACGGTGGCAGTAATGGCGGATGGCGGTAGTGTCAACATCAGCACCCAAAGCCCCAGCACTGGTTTGGCCACAGGAGCCACTACTCGTCGACGTGCAGTGGCGACTCGGAGGGCTAGGATTACTGCCACAGAAGGTGGTGCGGGGGGTGCCGTCAGTAGGACTAGAGCACGCGCTCCACGGGCTGCTGCTGGTTCTACTCCAGCTACTCCAGCTTGGGCTTCAGGTGACAGGCATTACAACTGGGACTACAACACCGAAGCGGGTCAGGCTCAGAGGAACAATGGCAGGCTCTCCCCACGACTTGAGACGTCAGTCCCCCTGTTCTCTCCGGAGACCAGAAATATGGGAGAAGATAATAACGATTACAGTGGCCACTGGTTCGACGACCTGGACGAAGATAGCTTTGATTCTAAGACTGTTACTCCAGGTCCTGTAAGAGGGAGGGCGGTTGCACTCTGGTGGAGGGTTTACAATCTGGTGTTCTGGGTTGCTGTCATAGAAGTTTGTCTCGCCGCGTGCTCCATATTTTTGGAGGCTGTAGGGTTAATGCACAGGTCCCAGAGGTAAGCTTTCGATACTCGGGCGAAGAAGAGGGGGAAGGTTTTGGATAAAATTGCTGTTCGGAAGGTCACCAGGAGAGCACTTCACGGTTGAATAGAAGCCTCCGGGGCTTACGTTGGGAATGCAGGTGATAGAATATTTTATTCCTCATTTGCTTTATTCTAATTTAATGGATTAAACATCATGTCGTCTGCTACATTACATATTACTGGTCTGCATTATTTGGCTTCAGGCTCTACAGATAACTCAATTGTGCACTTTAGCTCGGGAAAAAGACTCCTTATTCGAATTTAACGTTTTCTAAATGCCGACCCCGGAACGCCATAAAACGTCGCTTTAAATGGGACCATAATATTCAAAAGAGTTGCCTATATTTACAACACATAGTATATACTGTAATCGACGTCGCAAAGCGAGATCAACACGAAGTATAAGAAATACAAACTGTAATGCATAATCATAAACCATAGATTTCGTAGATGTAGATGGATAAGCTGAAATGGTCCCATAATTCCGAGTCTAAAAGTCCAATTTCCAGTCTGATAGAAAACCAAGAAGCTGAGAGTAAGAAGAAAAGAAAAGCATTCGTCGTGGTGCTAGATAGAAATTGTGTCCTGGCTATGGGTATCCGGATATCCAGCCGAGGAACAAAATGCCACCGTGATACATTTCGCTCAAAGTCCAGAGTCGCCAAAACCGTGTTCATCGTTATCGTCGTCGTATGTCGTAGCCATGAATAAGACGCGTCTCGAAGAAATCTAGTCCTCTTAGACAACTACGTCCCTCGACATATTAGCACTTCCAATTGAGCCATGGTATCCTGGGTATTCTTCCGTCCACGCTCCCTAGGTATACCAAGGCGCCCACTGTTGCTGCCCTCCCCCTACTTGCACTTGCTGTCCTTGCACATGCAATGGACTCGGTCCAGCCACAAAAGACTGCATCTGAGGATGCAAGCCCCTAACTCCAGCCACAACAGAGCCCAAATCACCGCTGTGCATGTGGTTGTAACCGTACATTCCCGGAGTGGCATGATTCGCACCAGTGCCAGAAGCAGAGTGGCCCAGCCCCAGACCCATGGAAGCGTACGCGTACGGGTTGATGCCGGTGTGCAGAGCAGTGGCAGTGGCACCGGACGGGTAGGGCCTAGCCATCCCATTGGTCGTCGAGTGCTGTGCGCTGTGGCCGTAAGCATGGGGTTGTGGCATGGTCCTCGAAGCCATCATTACGGATCCAGGGGGTGTGGCGTTTCTGGATGCCATCGAAGGGGGAGAAGGCGAGGGCATGATCCCATAAGCGGGCATGTTGTAGGGAGAGGTGGTCGTAGGAGCCATGTAAGATGTCGACGTTTGGGCGCTGATAGATAGTCCAGGCGCGTTCACCGCGTCGTGGGCGTGAGCCGTGGACAGAGCCCTTTCAGCCACGTCGCTCCTGGCATCGGTGTTGGAGCCAGAAATTTGGTTGTCAATGTCTTGGTTTGTTCTCTCCTTCTGGGACTTGGACCTTGATTTCCTCTTAGGCCTTGCTCCTGGAGGGTAAGGGAGGGGCGTAGGAGTGGGAAGTGTAAACGAGCCAGGAGGTAGGACCGGCAGAGGGTTTCTCTTCCTCAAGCAGTCCTTGAGGTCATCCCTACAAAATAGACGACACGCGTCAACTCATGCCACCAGCTGGTAAAATTGATATGAACACACCGCGTAATATGAATGTTTGCTTGACGAAGTTTAGCTCTAATAGACTTGCTGCCTAACCTTTTGCGACGAGCTTGGGTGTCGTTTTCCAACTCGTCTAGGAGCTTGAAGACTTCAGATTCTATTTGTTGGTTGGATAAACCTGATCGACGGGTAGTCTTGAGCTTGCACTTCTGGCCTATCCTTTGGATGCTTCGAAGACTGGACGACAAGGAGGAGTGATTAAAGAGGAGGAAGAGGTAGGAAGAATGATGGTCAGCGATACGAACACGTGCAGGTGTAGTGGCAGGACAGGAAATGGGGAAAATACTCACGACATCTTAATTTGGTGTTCACGGAGTAGGACAGCGGGTATCTCTTTCTGCTTCAAACCATTATTAATATACTCCTGTAAAATCGCAGGAAGGTTTGGGTATTGTGTCACTATCAACCACAGCACAAGGACGCAAAGGCCGCGACATAGAAAATACGAAAGTCAGTCATGCGGTCCATTAATCCCAGGAGAGGGGTAAGAAAATCCGGCAACTTACAAAGGGGGCACTGAACATATTGATTACAAGGACGTGAGCGCTCTTCCTCGGGACCATTGGAGTCGTCAGAGTCGTAATCACTGTCGTCGATTTCTTCTTCCCCATCATCGCGTACGGCATTACGACGTTCCACGACACGACCATACGGAAGTGCTCGAGGAGGAACAGAGGCCGGCAAAGAGGTAGCAGAAGACCGAGCCGCAGAGAATCTAACACTGGTTCTGGTAGCCTTGGGCATTTCTCTATTCTATCTCTATAGAATTGAGTTGTCGTTTCCGGATTGTGTTGGGTTGGTGGAGTGCGAGCGTAGAGTATAGCAGAAAGTAGCAAGCAAGAGAGCAGAGCAATTGTCAAGGAGAGGTAAGTAGTCGTGTTCTGCCTGGGGAGCTGGAGTGAGACGGACGGTCTCTCGAGAGGTATTTGAAATATTCCAGCTCAGGCGCCTTGATGAAAAGGGCGTGGCACAGGAATGAAAGATTAACTTCGCGGGAGTTGCCAGCAGGCCTCCGCTTTGAGTCCAAGCACAAGTTGATGCAAAGCACGGCAAAGCGGGAAAGGCTGCGTGTGCAGGGAAAGATGGATGCGAGGTGGATATGGAAAGCGAAAGGATGGCTTTGATGCAGAAGCGGGTGGGGGTATGATTGGGTCGGGAGGGTATGTATGACGAGTTTTGATGTCTCTTGTCCTCCCCCCTCAGCTACCTGCAAGTCCCCCAACACATGCTCATCGCAATTCCATATTTGTCATTTTAGTTGAGGCTCATCTCAATATCGTCCTCCCTGTACGGACCGTAGACCCCCCCATTTCTCCGGACCCCCTCTAATTTTATTGGTTCCACACCAATCTTATGGCACCCGTTTAGGTATGGCAGGACGAATCTCATTAGGCCAGTCGGTCCACCGGGCGGGACGGTCGGGTTCTGGGCTGTGCTTTCAACAATAAGAGCGAAGAGGTCAGAATTAAGAAGTAGACTGTAAAAGGCGGTCGGACCTGGCGCTTATTGTTCGTCGGTAAGCCCAGGCTTGGAACCGGCGGACGGGATCCCCATTTGATCTGAGAGAATCCGAGAGAGGATACTAGACAAGATTGGCAAGACAAATTAGGGTTTGGAAGGCCCTTTCGCTTGGAATTGAGGGCTTTTCCCCCGTTGTGTGATTGTGCATGTCGTTGGATAGGGAGATGCGGGGAGATGTATTGGTCGCTATTGTGATAAGTGTATAGCGTGACAATCTAAGCTCTACCTCCAATTGGAAATTAAGATAGTTGATGGGAGGCGAACATAGAGACTGAATGATTTTTGTCGCAAGACAATTGCGACCGCTACATCGCCATAAAAACGAATTTTGCTTCCGTTGTGCGCGCCCACAACATTCTGTCGCATAGACAACAATTCCTGCGACACTTCCACACGCTCCTGAGTTGCGAGCCACGATGCACGGCGACAGCCGAACCTGTATTTTGGTCTATTTGTATCAGCTAATATTGAGTCACGGGATCTGAAACGCTTGGCGCGTCTGCCAAGCCACATCGCGCTCATCAACAAACACATCCCCAACGATCTCACCCTCATATTTTGGTTGAATTCCTAATTTTATTGGCATATAATATACATTACGACGTGCTATGAACTCTGTAACCGGTAATCTTCAAGAAGAAAAACAGAAGCAACTCGAGTTGCGCCGACAAATAGCCTCACTACAGGCTCAGCTGAAGAATATACCTGACATAGACGAGGATGAAATTGGGGCAGAGTCTAGCAAAGGCTCGAAGAGGAAAGAGGCTGAAGAGAATGTACTAGTTCCTGCTACACCATCGCCTAGTATGTGTATTTTCTTATGCTCTCTTCCATCTTCGTCTCATGTGTGAACAGAGAAGAAACGAAAAGTGATACACGACGAAAGTAATGCCCAAGCACCACGCCTCTCTGCACCCAACTTTACTTCGAATAGCTCAAAGTCCCCATTCCCATCCTCATCGAAGAACTCCGAATCTGCATCCGTGGCAGACAAGCTTCCAAACAAACCCCCACCCTCCAATCTACTTCAAAAGCTATCCAAAATCCCCAAACGACTAGACGACGATCCAGCAGAAGAGCCAGAAACAGCCGTCAAACGCACAACCGGGTTCAGACAACGTCCTGTAGCACCACCAGAGAGTGGCACCACCACTGCCCCTACAAGCGAACGAGACGAGGATGAAAACGCAGACACAACCGCGACGACCACACACGGCATTAAACGCGACGACAGACTCGCCATCATCCAAGAATTCGAAATAGGCCCCAAAGACCACAAACCGCCCTTTGACGATCCGCTGTTCGAAAAACTAGAGCCCAACTCTGGCATTCGACTATCGTACGTCTCTCAAACTTTCTGCCTCTTGTATCTCTTTGTAACATCTACACACCCTCCCTCCGCCAGGTCCCGCAAATTGCCGCACACCGACTTCCAGGAATACCTCTATGGGCGGTACTACCTCTCCCCCTCAAACCTCTACTCCTCCATCCGTCTTCAACCTGATAAACAAAGTTATGACGTCCCCGTTCCGGGGGATTGGATCACGATTGCCGTCGTGGCCGAACGTGGGCCAATAAGATGGACTAAAGCCCCTATTGGGATTGGACCTGACGAAGACGGGGTGGGGGATAAGAAAGGCTCAGGAGGAGCGGGAGGATGGAAAGGGAAGACTGAAGGAAAGGTGAATGGTGCAAGTGGAGCAGATGGGCAAGGTGGAGTGAATAGAGGAGGGAAGCGATATGTCAACTTTAAACTTGTGGACTTTGGCGCTAGATCGAGGGGCGGCGGCGGTGGTGGCGCGAGTGAAAGTGGAGCAGGAAAGAGCGTCATACGCGGTGATGCGCATTTATCGCTTTTACTGTTTGAAAGCGACGGGTTTGAGGTCATGTTTCAAAATATGGACTTGGATGAGGGGAGTGATGAGGAGAGAGATGAGGGAGACGCGTATAAGAAGCCGAGAGGGAAGGGAATAGAGGTTGGTACAAGAAAGAAGAGGGAAGATGGGAATAAAGAGGTCAAATACAAAGGCGGAAGTGGGGGTGCCTTCGAGCAGCTATACAAGCTGACCGAGGGGGACGTCATAGCCATCCTCAACCCGCGAATCCTCAAACCACTCCAAGTACGTCCTCCCCCCTCCCCCCACCCACTTCCATTCTCACACTATTCCACTCTAGCGCAACGCCACGCCCCATCCGACAACCAACATCCTAGCGCTGACCCCAACCTCCTCTTCCTCCCTCGAGACCATAGGCCGCTCGCTCGACTTTGGGCGATGCACGGCGATGAAGAGGGACGGGAAGCGGTGCACGAGCTGGGTCGACAAGAGGCTGAGCGACGTGTGCGAGTGGCACCTCCAGAACGCGGTGGAGCGCAGACGGGCTGCGAGATCCGAGTTTGCTGTCGGGTGAGTCGATCGTGTGTGTGTGTGTGTTAGATACTGAAAATTATGACTGTGTGGGCAGGACGTCGGGACTGTCGACTACAGCCGTGCACAAACGGTTCCGCAACGGCGGATCCTCCTCGTCGACCGGCTACGACCCCTCGCGGCAGTGGGGTCTCACCCCCGAGTCCAACTTTTCCAGCGGGCCCTCTGACGGAGCGACATACGTCGTCTCTGGCCACATCGTCCGCAACTCCTCCAGTTCCGGTTCTGGTCCTGGTGGCCTCGCGAGCGGCTTGTTTGTCGCGGAGAACTTGGGCCGGGAGGGACAGGCACGGGCGAGGCGGAAGATGGAGCAGAAGGAGGGGGATATGAAGGTGTTGAGGGCGTTGATGGAGCGCGATCGGGAGGGGATGAGGGACGTTGTTGCTGCCAGGGAGGCTTTCGATCGGAAGAGGGAGAGTGGCGGTGAGGGTAAAGTGGGGGTGGGGGATAAGGGGAAAGGGAAGGGGAAAGAGAAAGACACGGGGACGGACAAGGTGAAGGAGGAGAAGAAGGCGAATTCTGTCTTGAAGACGAAGACGCAGACGACGATGGACTTGGGGGTGAAAGGGTATTCGGCGAACGTGATCAAGGGACTTGGGTTTGATCCTTCGCTAAAGGTGGTTGGAGGCTCGGCGAATGGGAGACATGTTAGTAGTGATATTCAGAAAAAGGTTCGTGCTTGCGTTCATGCGGTCCCTCGTTGTTTGCTAACAGTGGGATTACAGTTGGATGCACTGCAGAGGCCTAGGAAGGAGGTTGACTTGGGACCTAGACCTGGACCGAAAGTACGGTCTGGGGTTAATGTGTCGGACGAAAAGATACAGGAGAGAAGGAGGATTGAGGCTGAGGCCGATGGGGGAGGGAATAGCAGTGCAGTTGGGGAGGGATTCATAGATCTCGATTCGGACGAGTGAAGCTATCATACCCTGAGTTTGTGTAGAATCTTAGAGCATAATAGCACGTTTGCATGGGTATAAGTTTATTGCACGGGACAAGATCTACAGTATGGCAAGCAGTGGGTGAGATGGGGTGACGATCCCCCTGGGGGCAAAGTCAGGGGGTTGATGTTGGGGTGTACTATGACGTGCCATTAGGTTTTGGAGTACCCTTGTCATCCTTTTCCTCCTTGGCTTCCTTGTCGTCCTTGTCGTCCTCATCCTCATCATCGTCGCCTTCGAGATCGTCTGCTGAAGGCACGGCAGCAGAAGTAGCAGCACCAGCCGCCACAACGCTGTTATTCTGCTGCGCAGGCGCCACATCCCTACATCCAAACGCATAAACCCCCATCCAACAGCAGAAAACACCGACTCACCATCTAATCTGGAACCTCGTCACCCGTGGTTTCGTGCTAATGTCCCTCGCCAGTCTATCAAACGCGATCTTCTGCGGGGGATTCTCCTTCATCTCGTCGTTGTCGTACTCGGTGTTCTGGTAGTACCCGACGCGGACAAACTCCTGATCGTTGTACGAGCCGGTGAGGATGAGGGCCGCGACGCCGAGGACGTCCTCTGGGGGGATTTTGGAGGGGTCCGGGGGGGAGCCCTCAAAGTCGAACGAGTTGACTCCGACGGGGACGGGGCCGACGAGACAGTCGTCGAGCTCCTGGTCGAGGTCTTCGTTGCCGGGGGAGGAGACGTAGATGAGTCTCCACTCTAGGTCTGGGGAGGACGGTCAGCACGGTGGATGGGTGGGCTGGGGCGACTTGCCATCCTTGAGCGGCGCGATGCACTCAAAGGTCACGCGGAAGCGGTAGGGGTCGGTGAAGCTGGCGGGGTTGTTGAGGAACTCGACGTTCTGCGGGGCAGGTCAGAAAACGGCTGGACGGGCAGCGGGACGCCTACTCGGATGGTGACAATGGACATGGCAAGATGAGAGCAGGTGTCACAACCGACGCGTCTAATGGGTGACACATCACGTGTAATGTCACGACTGGTGTGACACACGGCGGTCGCTCGATTTGGGCAGACGGCGGGCTGAGGACTGTGGGCGCGCGCGGAGAGCAACCGGGCCGCGGGTGTGACAGCACGTGACTGTGAGTTTTACTGCCCGGTCTGGGGTTGATTTCGTCCCTCGCCATCGAGCTCGCCCGCGCTCTGTCTTGGCTCACGACGGCAGCGACCACGGAGACGGCTCTGCCCTGTCCCAGTCTGCTCCTCCTCTCAGGCTTTCGTTTCGATTTGGAATGCTTTGTGGTCCCTTTTCTGCTTTCTTTTCTTTGCTCCTATAGTCATCTCGCTCGTACATATCGATTCCACCCACGCCATGGCCCCCGTCAGCAGCCCCGACGACCCCGACGGCCACTCGTCCCGCCCCGACACCCCGCTCGCCTCCCAGCTATCGTCCACAAACCCGACAGCCAGCCCTGTAATAGTTACTCCCGCCGATACCCCCTCCCAAGGCGAGGCCCAGGCCCTGTCGCGAGTCCAGTCCTCCGCCTCGCAAGCAGGGCACCAGCAGTCAGCGAAAACGCTCCTCCTCCCCGTACCCGTCCCATCGGTCACCAAGCCCTCGCGCCTGTCCTTCACCATGCCCGATCCCTCGTCCTCCGTGGACGAAAAGCTCGTCCTCAACCCCCTGCCTCCAGAGCTGGCGTCCGCGGACATCTCGCTCGCACGTAAGTCTTGTGCTCTTTTTGGCACTGGCTTTGTGCATCTATCACGCCGCCGTCCTTTGTCTCCCTTACGTATGCTGACTTTTACCTCCAACAGCTGATGGAAGCTTCATCGAGACCTCGTCTGGCCAAGCAGCCAGGGAGCTCAAGAGACGCTACGACCAGCTCTACGGTGTCTGCAAGGAAGTTCGGTCTCCCTACGCCATCACTGCGTTCATTAATCAACACGGAAAGCAAATGTACCGATTAGGGTGAGTCATGCATTCTTATTGTCTAAATTTGCCTTGGGCCAACGCACATCTCGCAATCGCACAGGCACCGCGAACTCGAAGCACCTGCCGCCGCCGCCGCCGAGATCGAGCAGCGTCTCTCCCATTCCCAAGCCCAGACATCTCCCGATCCCTCACGCTCGCCAAAATCCAAGCGCCGCTCCCTCATCAGCATGCACAACCTCCTCAGCCATCCCATGTTCAAGAACAACAACGCGGCAGCATCAAGCTCCGGCCGACCTTCTACTGGCTCTACGATAATAGGACCGAGGAAATTACGCAAGACAAGATCTATACCGGATATGGTCAGCACAACATCACAGGAGACGACCTCATCATCTTCGCACTCTGGCATCAACCAGCCCCACGTCGTCGCGACGAGCCCTCCTCCCACCGGACGCGCCCACTCGCAAAGCCTGACCGCGGCCGACATTGCGCCGTTCTCGACTTTGCCGGCAGCGAGCCAGTATCAGCAGCACCACCCACAAACGTCATACTTTGTCCCCCTGCTTCCACGGCATGGGGATATGTTTAGTCAGGTCATGGACTGGGTGCTCTCGCCTGGCAACTCCGGAGTTTCGACGCCGAGTCTAGTTTTATCCGGCGCGTCGTCACCCACGCATCACCTCCCCACATCACTCATCCTCCACCCCTTTGGGCCTGGTGTCGTTTTTGATTCGCCGTCGCGAAAGCCGGCTATGGAGTTTTTGCCCATGCCGAGGCATATACGCGAGATGCAGTCCTTCGAGTCGAATTTGACGGCAAGGCAGGGCGAGCATAGGAGCAGCTTTCTGGGTGGCGTTGGAGGGAGTGGCGGGATATTCGAGGTCAAGGAGGAGGAGAATGAGGAAATCGACCGGCCTGGGTCGGCGCTGAGGATCAACGCGCCCACGCCTAAACCGAGTTTGCCAGTTATCAACACGGTTGCAGTCGAGGATCAGGATCAGGGACAGGAGCTGGAATCCCAGCTATCGACGGATAGCGCTGACGACACGGTGCCCACGCCGACGAGCTCGTCCCCGCTGCACTCGTTCTCAAACGACCACTCGCCGCTTCTCTCGCCCGCCTCGTCGCCTTATCCGCCCTCGTCCTCTCCGTCCCCTACACCCTCTCTCTCGCCCTCGCCCTCGCCCTCCCCGATACCATCGCCCATTCCTCCACGGCACAAGCCGAGGGAGATCATATACGCCCCTCTCCCGTCGACGCTGATGATCTCCCGCTGGGCAACGGACGTGTTTGACGTCCTGCAGACGTACCGCGGGCTGCCGCGGCTGGACAAGCTGCTCAACCCGGACGGTGTCTGGGACGAGATGGAGACGACGGTAATCCGGATGTCGCTGGCCAAGGACCAGAGCGCGGCGCCCAAGGACGACCCGCGGTTTGTGATCTGGGGGGAGCTGGTGGGCCCGCCGGCTGGGAATGCTGGTGCTGCCGGCGGGTTTGGCGAGGAGGAGAGGAGGGGGAGTGAGTTTGGGGTGATGAGCGACCCTGGTGCTGGTGTTGGTGGGGCGAGTTTGGTTGGGGGGAGTGGCGTTGGGGGGTTGGCGTTGGGTGTTGGGGGTGTTGGGGCTGCAACGATGACGATGAGCTCGACGGGGAGCGGGAGTGCAGGTGCAGGCGATACTGCGACTGTGCAGTCTCCAACGACGACAAGTCCGTCGACGCGGAGAGGGCTGGTGTCGATGTCTGTATCGATATCTGGCAAATCATCGACGTCGACTGGGGGTCGGGAGAAGAACAAGGACCGAGAGCGGGAGAGAGAGAAGGAGAAAGACGACAGGGAGCGAGAGGAGAAGAGGGAGAAGGAGGCGACGAGACACTCAATGTCGCGGAAGAGGAGCTTGAGGAACGTCGGCGCGAGCGTGAAGGAGAGCGTTGCGGCGAGTGTAAGGTCAAGGTCCAAGTCTAAAGGCACGGACCACCACCAACACGGGCATCAACATGGGCACGGGCAGGGACAGTTGCCTGTGCCGCTGCCTCTGAGGATATCGACGAGCCCGTTGACGAGTTCGGCTGTGAATGGACTTAATGGCGCCGCAGGGCCTAGTGGTGTCAACGTCGCCGGGCCTGCTGTACAGGGTGGTGGTGCAAGTGGTGTCTTGTCGCCGGGCGCAAACTCGGGGCCCGCGTCGAACGCGTCGACGCCGACGACGGCTACGGGGACGACGGCGCTGACGGGGGTTAGTAGTAGCAGTGCGAGTACGGCTGCTACGTCTTCCATGTCGGCTTCTGTTGGGTCTATTTTGCCTCAGACAGCGGGTGGCGCTGGGTCCAGTGCCTCGTCTTCGACTTCCCATGCTCCACAATCCACATCCCACACAATACCACCAGCGCGGACAACTGCAGCAGACGAGCACGTAAACCCCACAACGGACAGCATAACGAACGAGGCCGACAGCACGCCACCCAAAAAAGTGATCGTCGCGGCGACGATCGAGCGGTGGATCGCGCAGCTGACGAGCGACCTGGACTATGACGAGCTGCTCAACTTTTTCTTGACGTATAGGACTTTTGTGTCTGCTGTTGATCTCTGTCACCTGTTGATCTCGAGGTTCCACTGGGCGTTGCAGACCAGGGTTTTTGTCGAGTCAGAAGAAGGAGAAGACGACGGGGTTGATGGCGATGACGAGATTGGAGGGAAAGGCAAGAGCAGCAACAGAGGCGAAGACAATGCCAATGCCAATGCCAGTTCGAAATGGAAGATCAAGCCTGGGGGAATGGAGAACGAGGATATGGTGAAAAGGATCGTGAGGGTGCGAACGTTTGTGGCGATTAGGTACTGGCTCGTGACGTTTTTTGTGGAGGATTTTGTACCGAATAGGGAGTTGAGGGTTTTGTTGGCCGAGTGGTTGAACGTGTTGTCCAAGGACCCGATTTTGAAGATACACATTGATGGAATGGTGAGTGTTGTCCACACACCTCTCTTTTTATTTGAATTGGGGGCTTCTGGTTCTATGATGTGCTTCTTTGGAGCGTATTACACCTTACGGTTTCTTGATTTTAAGCACCATTATTGTTGCTTTTTGTTTTGTTTTGTTCGGTTGGGTTTGATTGTGCTCTCGTCCCACCCCCCTCTCTTCCTCCTTATGGTTCCCGCCTTCCCTCCACGTTAATTGTTGTTGACGGTTTTGGTTTACTCTCTTTTCCCTCTCCCTAGGGTATTGTAAAGAGGCTTATCAAAGTGGCAAAAGAGTGCAAGGCTGCACATACAAAATCAAAGCCGAAACCAAAGGGGCAAGCCGCTACGACAAAGAACAAGCCCCCCGCATCTGCGAGTCCAGGTGCCCCTCTGGCAGGTGCTTCATCTGTTTCCTCTGCATCCAATCACGACGATTCGACGACGGCACCAATGACTTTATCGACGACTACAATAGGGGAAACAGCGAAGCGCGAGCATCTCCTGGGAGAGAAATTCGCACAGGCTGTCGCTCGCAAGGCCCCCGTTGACGAAGATGACTCGGATCTGGACCTGGACTTTTTACCCGAAGAGAGCGCATCTGCGGACTTGATGATGAGCGAAGATGTGGTTCTGACTGCGAATGCGCATTTGAGCGTGGTACATCCTGGATATGGAGGCAGACCAACGTCAATACCGCTCTCGTCTCTGTCGATTTTGCAAGGAGCGGGCCATGCGATTCCGGGTGTTCCGGCGGGTATTGTGATGGGCGGTACTGGGGATGTCGGACATCACCTTCCCTCGAGGACGAGTGGACCATCAAGCGCATCTTCCCAAGTGTCGTCGCCTCCACCTCCTCCGTTGGCTATCTTGCCGGTTCACCATAACGCGTTTTCAAGGGTTCTAACTAAGGCCGTCGGCCGGCTGGGACGATGGAAGAGAGTCCTGAACTCGAGAGCTGGGGGTCGCACATCGCTGGGTGCGTGTGTTGATATGTCTGCGGTCGAGTTTGATGAGCTGACTTTGGCTCGAGATTTATTGACGGTTAATGGTGGCGTGGAGCATTATTTGGGGTTGACGCAGTATCAACAGCAACAGCAGCAGCAATACCACCAGGACCAGAACCAGGCTCAGGCTCAGGCTGCTCAGAGTCAGCAAGTGATTTACCAACCTCAACCTCAATCGCAGGTGGCTACTGGGGGTGCGTCCTTGCCAAGACAGCACCCCCACATTTTTGGTGTGGCTTCACCGGCGCCTATTCCTCCGCCCCCTCCACCGGCTGCTACCGGTCCCGCAGCTGTACCGGCTCCACATCCTGAAGCCATCAAAGAAGACCACGAAGAAGGGACCCCAGCTCTGGCAGCTACTCGGGATGGATTGAGGCCTATAAGTGTTGCGAGCAACATTGACGCCCAATCTATCCTCACCGATGCACGAGTATCCATCTCTGTAGAATCAACGCATTCCCTTTCCGATTCGATGCCCAACCTCGGGCTTGACCACGAGTCTACGCTCCACTCCAATTCCCATTCTCAATCTCTCAAAGACCCATCGCAATCGTCACTCGCACCCCCCTTCTCATCCCGGATCTCACAAATCACCACTGGCGCTTCGTCGTTCCGCTCCACGTCTACAGATTCTTTCGGCGCCCCCCTTCCGCCTTCACGACGCCAATGGGAATTCGATGTTGTCTCTATTGATGATCTAGAATTCTCTGACACGTCGTCACTCAATTTTACAGAGAATCATAGTACTGCTGCAGCACTTGGAGGACCTGCTCAACCTCCCGGTTTAGCTGGAGTAGGTGGTGGACTGAGAAAACAACCTAGGAGGTTGCCTATGCGGAAGGACTTTGAGTTCATCAGACGGCCAGATAGCGTTTCTTCGTTGGGTATCATTTCCCGGGGATCGATGGCGAGTCATGATGGTGATGGTGGTGATCACGAGAACAGAGAGTCGCAAGGAGCAGCTACACCCCCGGTTGCGTTGGGAGGTGGGATTCAGCAGTGGCAGATGAACGCCTTGATCGATTCGCTGAGCGACGATGACGAGCCTGGAGACGTAGAAGACGCGTTGAAGAGGCTGGAGGGACAGATCAATATGCAGAAGCAACAGGAGAAGGTTGCGAAGGTGGACGGGTGGATCAGGAGTATTCAGCGAAGATTAGCGATGGGTGACTATGGTGATGAAAGACCGAGATGGATGGACAGCGATGATGAGGATGAGATGGAATCGATTTTGGAACCTATGGAGCCTACGCGAGAAGAGGATGAAGAAGAGGCTCTTCAAGTCGAAGTGACACCCGTGCAAGAGGAGAATGGGGAGCAAGATCAGCAGGTGTCAAGCGCTGCTTCCGTTGTGGACTATCCCTCGTCTCAAGCATCTGTTCCTAGCTCGCCGCCCTTACCACCACTACCAAGTTCACCCCCAACTAAACCTGAAGTCAAGCCTCCTCCTGAACCAGCAATCCCCATTGAAATTCTCGAAAGCAGAGTGCCAGCTCAGCCACTCCCGCCACCGGCTCCAGCTACATCACGCGACCAACACCGGCTCTCTCGTTCATCCAATTTCGCTTCATCACCGGCGCCCAACGAACCTCATCGTAGCATTCACCGTTCATTCATCCTTAGCCACCGAGCCGAAGCTCTGGCTCGTCATTTCGCTATGATTGACAGAGAGCTGTTCTTAGGTGTCAAGTTTGATGAGCTGGTATCTGGGGATTGGATTACCTGCAAAGAGGTTGAAGTCCTTGATTGGGCCCAATTTATTAGGGATCGATTGAGGTGGAAGACGGAGGGCGTGTCTTTGGAGAAGACGACGGCATTGGCGGCGGTCAGAGCGAGGTTTAATTTGATGGCGAATTTCACGCTTTCGGAGGTTGTGTTGACGCCTCCGCAGGATAGACCAGTGGTGGTTGCCAAGTTTATCCGGATTGCTTGGGTATGCATCATCTTTCTACCGTGCTTGCCATTCGCTAATAAACATTGTAAAGAAATCATATTGTTTAAGTAGTTTCAACACCCTGGTCGCCATCATGACTGGCCTTCAAAGCGAATGGGTCACACGAGCAACGCGCAGGTCATGGAACAAGATTGGAATGTGGGAGAAACGGATGTTCAATGACTTGAAGGCGTTTGTCAGCCACGGAGAGGACTTTTGGTATATCAAGAAGGCTGTCGATGCCATCGCAGATGCAAAACCACTGGAGGTCGGATCGCACGCATCCGTTATCAGTGGCGGAGCGACAGATTCGGGGAGAGCCAAGGCCCCGCCTTTACCAACGGCTTGCATACCATTTATTGGTGAGTGGAATGGATCTTGAGCATTCTGTGGGATTGGGACTGATTTGGCGTTAGGCATCTACCTCTCCCAGCTGCACAGAATCAACAAGCTCCCAGACCTGATCGACCCTACCGCACCAAATGAAGCCGTCCCCTTAAACCCCTTAACGTCAGCCTTTGAACCGCCCGCACGACCTGAAGTCTTTGACTCTCTCACTCCCCTACCCCCTACGATGAGCCTTGAGCCGCTGATCAATGTTCATAAGCAGCGAAAGGTTGCAGCTGTTGTGAAATCTTTGGTTGGTGGGCAGCACCTAGCGAGCGGAGTTCACTTCGAGTTGGATAAGAGATTGACACAGAGATGCTTAAGACTTAGGGGTTTGCCTGTCGATACGCTCAACAGAGCACTGCAGATGTACCCAGAGTAAAGTCCAAGTGAGAAGATAGGAAGATGATGGTGAGAGATGGCAGTAGACGTTTTGGATGAAGTAATGCTTCTTTTACATGTTTCGTCACGTCACTTCGTATTTCATTCAACTTTTGCATTTTTTTTTGGCATATGGGTTCTATCAACTTTCGACCTACGTTTGTTTTACGATTTCGATATTACTTATTTGGGATTTTTCTTTCAATTCTTTCGTCTTTCGATGCCTCGCTTTCGATGTTTCTGAATGTGCATGTAGATGACATGTCCTTTTTTTGATACTCTGCAGCTGTAATGCCCAGTTATTTCGTTATCTGTCTCAGGTTTCTCTCAAGTGCATTGATTTTCGGGTCTTTCTAATCATCTATTTCGCGCTTTTCTCTTTATTTCTTAATGGCTGCACCATGTCTCCTGCTACCGCTGGTTCCAGGCCCCTCAGTCCACCATCCAAACCAATACCCTCCCTACGAGCGCCAGCATCATCTCCGGACACAGCGACGAACGACCGATAAGACGATTTGAAACTAACGAAGTGGCATTAAGACGACAAAAAGCGGGTTACCCCCGCCCAGATTATTTATGCAGCCCAGATACCCACACCTACTCCCCGGGCATCGCGTTTTCGTCTCTCGCTCGATACCACCCCATTTCCTCGTGCCATGCGTTTATGGCAATCTCTTACTACCTCTCGCAACCCACGCACATCGACACATTTCCGTGAAAGCCGTACATTTTAATGGTCTCTACCGTGATGAAAGAAGTTGACTTTTGCTTTCATTCCCCACCCTTGTTTCGCTTTATTACTCTTCGATCTGAGTGCTCCGGAAAGTGTTCAGTACGTTACAATGCCACCTTTTCTTATCGCCTTTTCTTTTCGGGTCAATCTTGTGTAAATGTTGTCTAGTATGCAAATAACTCAAGTATTAGAATGAATCCACGACTGAGTTTGGCCTAGGCTCCGCATTGAAGGATTGTACGGTGCTCATCAACGGTAACATGACGATTTGGACTTGCCAAATATGTACGTTTCGTACGCCGGGTATCAACATGCCGAGCGAACAGCCCGATTTCAAACTCAGATCTTGACCTGGCAGAGGCTGCTCCGCTGTAATGGCCAAGACCTGCCATCTTGGACCACGGGTCCAGTAAATTCTATAGGAAGGACAGCGTACGGGGCTAGTAAGAATGGAAGCTAACGGACGGTCAAGTTCGTCCTTGTTAGACGCCCGCGCCGCAACAGCTCAGGAGTCTTGGGGCTTGTACAATGCACGCCTCACGTGTGGCCGTGCACATCCCCATCATGAAGCTTAGGGTTAGTCCCAAACTCAACCACACTCTCACCTCCTCCCTTTGGCTGCGTGGGTTGCGCCTTACTCGTCCCTTATTACTATTTGAAGCCATGTATCCACCTACTTTGTAAAATTTTCCGCAGGATTATAGAAGGCTTCTGCAATGAAGCCCAGCATGCTCCGCGGCCGAAGGAGGAAGGTTCGAGGTATATCCAGATTCCCAGCACCCGAGAGGGGCCGCACCTTTTTTTATTCCTGCTAGTATCGCTGCAGCGCTCTTTTAAAGGCGGTGTCGTTCCGTCGAAAGGGCCAGCACTGCTTGCTTTCAGACCAAAATAAGAAATTGAGACGGAAACATGCAAAGATGGCGATTGCCGTCGTAATTTGCGACTTGAGGGCGCAAATCAAATTTAAAAGCCAGCAAGGTCTGGCTGGCATCAAAGGATCCGATGGTACTTACCGGTGTACATGAAGTTGTTGTGTTGGTGCCCAATATATAAATATAACGCACGCCGCACACACCCTTTTCTCTTTACCTTGTATACCATCGTTTTGGACCTTTGTTGCCTTTCCACACTTACTCAAATTTGCCACACCTCCGTCATCCTCTATCCTCTACACCTCCATCACGGCTACTTCTTTTTGTGTTTCACCCATTTGTCGCATCCTCCCCTCTGCCCAGCTGATATCAGTAATTCAAAGGTAAGAAACTTGCACATAGCGTCGTATACACATTATACGAGCTTCCACCCGGTAATTGACGACAACTAATTGATAATCACTAATTCCCCCACAGTGAACGACAGCACGACAACAGGTTGCTACACCTTCACAACCTGCTAATACCCGTGAACGTAGGCATGGAAATCGTAGATAGTATACCATTAGCGACAGAAACGAAAGAGGAAATGTTGGTAGATCTTGAGTATCGAGCAGCTGATATTGCAGTTCGGTTGAGTTCGATGCGGTTGCTTATTGAAACAGCGCACGGACTCTTCCTCGCTGCGTTGACGCTGAACCCTACTCAATTCAGACGACACAGTATCAAGGTAAGGGATCGTCTCTTTGATTTGCTCAAGGCAATCTGCCTGCGGAGGGAAGTGTTGATGTGTCCTACAAATGGACACTTTGCCTCCAATTTTCGTGTCAGTCAATCACCTCACTAACCACCTTGTATTTCTAGTTAATCACGCTCATCGAGGTAGGCAAAACGTCTTGCATTTGTTTGTCTATAAGTCTGTAGAGTAGAGGGACTATCTGCTGCTGTCCTTTTTCGTCTTCCACAGGCACGGCGGCGTAGTTGCTTATCACCGTCACACACAACCGTGCCCATATCCTCTCCTTTCCTCATTTTTACAGACTCGCCTATCGGACCATCACACTGACCTACTGACAGATAGCTAGAACCACGCTGAACGTGGCGGGACTGCAATTGTACACGTTCAGTTATTGTCCCGACCATTTCACACAGCACAAAAGGATTTTTGCCAACCTCCTGAAATTGATCAAACGCAGATTTAATGACCTAAATTCTGCCGTACGAAGTAGGTCCTTTTTAATGGCTTAACATCCAACCTCCGGTTCTCTAGCCATGGTTTGTCATCCTAGCTACTATCATCAGCATCTCTGTGGCACAGCCACCGACACTGCTGACATCGATTTACGCTATTACGATTTGAGTTATAAATCATCCAGATTGACGTTACTGACACGTTTTCACTTGCAGACAGGGCGAGAGGGTTGTTACTCTACCTCTCGGAGGATTTTACGATCCGCCGTCGTCATCAAAGCCGGACTTTAGGTCAGGGTCCTGAGCTTGCGGAGGCGACCACCGCTCAGATTGGTTACTCTCAAAGTTCCGATTTGAGTGGCAGTAAATGCTCGGCGGCATCCTCGTCGTGCTCGCGACAACAACGGCGGTGGACACGGGTTTCGACCAAATGTGCTACCGCGATGGTGCCACAGAGACCTGAGTGCGACAAATCGGGCTCGAATCTGGAGGCAGATAGTCCGCTGGAACGAGCGCAGTTTAGTGACCTCTTGGATGCACTCGATAAGCACTCGTGTCACGGCGCAGAGAGGCCTCGGAGCTGTGAAAAGGGTGTTCAGATAGCCTCCGGGCATTATGCAGAATGCGTCAAGTCTAGCACCGGCCTCCAAGGGAGTTTGGTGGCGGTGCGCAAAGCATCCACAGGTCCACGTTGTAGCGGTACACAATTAGATGCGGGGAAGGCAGAACCCGGGAGACAGCCTCGGAGCCTACGATGCGAAGGGGAGCCTGACTCTGTCAGTGACATCGGTAAGAGTCATTGTGACGGACAGGTCGTCGAGGTCGTCCAAGCCATCCAGAAGAAGAAAAAGGATTCCAAGACCATACCGGTGGACGAGTCGAGGTTGTCACAGCATTTGACCTCGTCACTGGATGCTACAGCATTGTCCAAGCTGATGCCCCGTAAGTGCAGAACTTGCTGTTTTTCCATAGTGCAATGGTCACCGGAAAGTGTGTAACCCAGTGACTTGGCTTTTTCCAAACACTGCAACAAGCAAGGTCGACCTTTGTTGGTCGATCTAACGCTGAAATATGCTACCCGTACAGGGTGACCTTACCACTTCTTTCGGATGCGTCACTGTTGCTATTATTAGACCGTAGCTTCCTATGCCATGCTGACTGCTAATTTTATAGCACCTCCACTCCCCAACGAAGGTATCAACCCTTCGACACAACGGCTCACAAGTGGCGCCTACAACCCCTATGCAAAGCGAAATAAACTGCATCCTAAAATACCTTCAACAACACGGAAACACCAAATCGACCCAATCGAAGAGGAGATGTTGATAGAATCCACAGATACAGACATGGACCCAGACTTCTCCGACTCTGATGAAAGTACCTCTACAGAATCGCAGGACTCACCGGTAACCCAATACCCGGTATGGCATAGGCCAAGAATGGGCACATTTGGTATTTTTTGCACCGGTAAGAAGTCGATGCTTGGTGGCGGTAGTGGCGGACCTTCCAGCTACAAGCGGGGAGGGATCGCGCCACAACGGTTTAGGCAGGTGGCGGGCTCCCGAGCGGCGCAAGCTTGATTTCATACATGACGCACCGAGGGATTTTCCTGCCATATTTCTTTTCACTTTTCGTGTCCTTATCATTTTCCCTTTTGCTATGCGTAGTTTTCGTCATGTCTGATCTCACTATGTCTACGTTACACTCCTTTTAAGAACTTTGATATTTACGGCTTCCTTAAATATTTAGCATGATTCTTTCTTGCTATGCTAATGTAATCGCTTGTACATTCCTAGTTGCACAATTCCATCTGCCAAACCTTCCTAAGCTATACGGCAGTTACATGGCACGTAGCCCTTACGTGTCTCAATCTGCAAACATGCCGCCTCCTGAACTCGGTCTGCTATGACCATTGGCCGCAGACCTGCTGGGTGTAGACGAGATCTCCGACCTAGAACCTGAGCTTCCAATACCACCATTGTTAATCTCTCCGACCCCCTCCAAGTCCTTTCTCCACACTCTTAACTTATCCAATAGCGGGTTCTCCTCTTCAGATGCGAGGTCTGCGCTGTTTGCAGCCTCCTCGCTCTCTAGAACCGAGATGGTGTCACTGAGGCATTGGCGTAGCTTGGAGATAGCGCTTCGAAGTAGGAAAGGATTACTGGTTGCAACGGCTTCGCGGGAACGAGAGCGCGATTTACTACTTGGTCCTGGTTTGGATGCTAACCGAATGTCTCAATGGGAGGAAGTACATACAACAACGACGCTTACCGTCCTGGATGTCAAAGAATGGGTATACCTAATTGAGTTAGAAGTATTTTAGTATACCGAACATAGATGCAGGAGGCCTTATGTACCTGGCCAGGATTTTCCGGAGTAGGCGAGGGCGGAATACCCTCTGGCCTCTGCCCTGGAAACTTGGCTTCGACTTTCCTTTGAGTCCCCGGTCAGCAAGGCCTTGGAAATCAATATCGAACTTACACTCTGCTTCAGATGTCATATCGTTGGATTTGGCGACGATGGTGGTTTGTGGGCAATATAATATGTCATCCTCCAGCCGAGTTATGGTGCCCAATATGGAGGTCCATCGTATGACGTGCACCGCATGGACCCTGAAGGACTCGGTGGACCACGTGGACCTGATGATCTTATCGAGTCAAACTTGGAAGTCATATCCAAGCGCTTACAGCATTTGTCCAGCACTTGCTCCTTCCCCTTTACCTCAATCCAGGGATACAAATACTTCACCAATTCCACCACCCTTGACCGCACAATTCCACTTAGTGGTCATCGATTGCACATTCAAGTTCAAGGCGCACGAAACTTAGAGCAACACCAGTCAAAAAATAGCCGGGAGACGAGACACTTCAAAAGCGAGAGGTCGAATCGGATTCTGAGGAAGAGGAGGAGGATGTCGTGCCTAAAGTCGAGGTTGATCCATCAAAGTTGACAGCACTTTCACCGGAGGTCATATCAAAACAGGTGTGTTATCAGATCTACACCTCCGGAGCATTCCCTTCCACTCCCTCTGCCTCCATATACCTACCCTGAACCTGTCTCCAATCACCCATTGAAACTGAGGAGTGGAAGGGTGTCAACGCTCTTGGATCAAGCAACTTTCTGAATGCGCGATTTTCTCCCTTGTTTTTGGCGCATACAGGCAACAATAAACCTGGGTATGGCCCTTCCATTTCTTCATCGCTATCGAGCGGTGATTCACGTGCAAATTATGCCCGTACAACTGCTCCCGAGAAACTAATGCCTGAATCGCCTTTCTTTGCCCATCTATATAGGAACGATTGGACATGTGGCGCACGGAAAGTCCACGGTGGTGAAAGCAATATCTGGCGTGCAGACCGTCCGATTCAAGAACGAACTAGTCAGAAACATTACAATCAAGTTGGGTTACGCCAACGCAAAGGTTCGTCAAAGATCGCCCGTGTTTCATCACGCTCGCGCGTTGAACTGCATGTAGATCTATAAATGCGAGAACGAAGCGTGTCCCCGACCTGGTTGCTACCGCTCGTATAGCTCAAACAAAGAAGACAACCCGCCGTGTGAGCGGCCTGGATGTGGACACCGAATGAAGCTGGTCCGACACGTATCGTTTGTGGATTGTCCAGGACACGATATTTTGATGGCTACAATGTTAAACGGTGCTGCCGTCATGGATGCCGCTTTGTTGCTGATCGCAGGGAACGAAACATGTCCCCAGCCTCAAACTTCTGAGCACTTGGCCGCCGTGGAAATTATGAAACTGGAGAATATCATCATTCTTCAGAATAAGGTCGATTTGATCAAAGAAGCCCAGGCGCTCGAACACCAAAAGAGTATAGCCGCCTTTGTGAAGGGTACGCTACGTCTGGTCCTCGACGCTCATGACTGTACTGATACTGTGTCTTCAAATAGGAACCGTTGCAGAGTCATCGCCCATTGTTCCCATCTCGGCTCAGCTAAAATACAATATTGATGCTGTTAACGAATACATTGTAAAACGAATTCCCGTCCCAGTCCGCGACTTCACCTCCGATCCCCGTCTGATCGTCATCCGTTCATTCGATGTCAACAAACCAGGAGCAGAAGTCGACGAACTCAAAGGAGGAGTCGCTGGTGGATCGATTCTGACAGGTGTCCTCCGCCTAGGACAAGAAGTCGAAATCCGACCTGGGGTTGTGACGAAAGACAGCTCTGGAAGGACAAAGTGTCAGCCCATCTTTAGCAAAATCGTGTCGTTGCATGCGGAAAATAACTTGCTGCAGTTTGCTGTGCCGGGTGGGTTGATCGGTGTTGGGACAAAGATTGACCCTACGCTGTGTCGTGCGGATAGGTTGGTTGGTCAGGTGCTAGGAGCGGTCGGGAAGCTACCTAAAATCTACACCGGTGAGTCGGCTTTCGAATTCGCGCTTTCATGAAGATATTGACGTAAATATATGTAGAACTGGAAATCAGTCTTTTCCTTCTTCGTCGTCTTCTTGGTGTCAAGACCGAAGACAAGAAGCAAACCAAGGTTTCCAAGCTCGTCAAGGGAGAGCTGCTGCTTATCAATATTGGTTCCACTTCGACTGGTGGTCGTGTACTTAGCGTGAAGGGTGATCTAGCTAAAATTCAACTAACATCGCCCGCTTGCACAGAGGTTGGAGAGAAGGTCGCTTTATCGCGTAGGATCGAGAAGCACTGGCGTCTCGTTGGTACGTTTTAGGTATTCACCCTTTGGCTTGGGTTGCTTTTCTAACTTTGTTTGCGCTACAGGGTGGGGAAGTGTCCAACGTGGTACAGTCTTGGAGGTGGAGTAGATGGATAGCATAGCATCTCATCGCCATTCTTTTCCTTGACGACATTCATTCTTAGGCGTTGCATATGGTCTGTGTACAAGCCTGTACAAGTAATTTTACAGTAGAACTGATGTAGCGATCAAATATGTTCTTTACCCTGACCAATGTTGGAAGATAGAACGCCAACTATACTATGATGCAATAGACGTACCGCCAATGACCTCAAGCCTTTCACCTTTATATATAATGACACCTGTATCTCTACTGGCGCATTGGTGGTAGAATAGTCAAAGCGTCGAGGGTGTGCTTCTACTCTAGGTGATGGTAATCGGGACAGCATGTCGCTACCCTTGAGTTGGATACGGGACTTACAAGCATTTTTAACACCCAGAAACTGGATAGGCAAAAGTCCTGGAATTCCAACTTATGCAAGTATTTTGCCACTGTAACACATCGAATTCGAGGAATCCACCTTAAAACGTCGGTAGATAGTCATATGTTGTACACACTACATGTAGATAATACTAAATAGTTCATTCTCATGGACTTTGACCAGGAATAGGAGAGATATGGATACCCGCAGGTTTAATTTGTGTGGTTTGATTGACGAGGTTAACCCTGAGATTCTCTCCGCTCAGATGTTCACCTCCAGTGACTGAACCCGGCTCCCCGATAGATATAATCCTAAATGGAAAAATGAGTCTCATGATCACAAAAACGTTTGGCTAGTAGCTTACTGTGCATTCATTGAGCCGGTGATGTGAGATTGCATTGGTCCTACACGAATCCTAATCTTGCGGCTAACCGTGACGGTAAAGAATGCGCCTACGCTCCCCTGAATATTCGGCGTTCTCAGATAAATTTCCAAACGCAGACGAAGAGCACTTACTTCAATAGCGCCTCCCTTTATCTTTTGCTCTTTCTTGGCTTTATCCACCCATTCCTTGTGCATTGCATCTCCAAACGGTGCTTCCACGATCTTCTCCCATCCCACCTCTGCACCGACCTTCCCACCAACAGCTAAGTCTGTGGCCAAGTGCTGCTTATACTCCTCCCTCGTCAAGTTCACGCCATTGCAATTAATCCCAGTCATATATTCCTCTTGAGCGAAGAGTGAATCAAACGCTTCTGAAAAGGAGTCATGGTCTGGTGCTTGGACCAAGGCCGTAAAACGAGATTTGAACCAGCCAGTGAGGTCTGGGGTGATGAAGGAAGGAGTCTTTTGTGGTTGCGACATGAAGAGAGAGTAGAGAGTTATGAAAATCCAGAGTTTCAGGATGGTCGACCAGAACATGCAAAGTCCTATTTACCGAATTATCTACGTCATAATATGGGGTTGAGCTCGGTAAATTCCGGGCCGGTGGCACTCGATACCCCTCGCGAGTTTCGGGTTTCGCTCTGACAACGATGCACTTAGCTCTCGACAGTTCTAGCTCTGGACCCATTCACAAACTCTATCCCGAGATTCTGAGCAATATTTTTCTTATCCTTGCCAATGGTGCTTGTTGGCGAGAATACAAACTGTACGTCCCACAAGTATCTCATGTCTGTCATGACTGGCGGTTGGTGGCACTCGACACTCCTAGATTATGGAACGTATTCGAAATTCGGAATCTTGATAACATTCCTTGGATTAAGGAGTGCCAAGAGCGAGCTAAAACTGTACCGTTGGATGTGCATCTACACCGTCGACTCCGATTATCCCGATGGTGTACGACTTACGCTTCTAGCGTTTCCAGACTTCTCCCGAATCCGGTGCTTGAAAGTATGCAGAGGACCTGACTACATTAAAGGCATGTTTCCGTGCTACTCTAGGATTTCAAATAAGCAATTGGAGCGGCTGTCTATCGCATACCCTGACAACCTTGGATTCAAGCAAGCACCGACTATTCCGAAGTTCCAATTACTCAACCACAACATGCCTCAGTTAAAGTCCTTACAGTTGCGTGGTTATGTGCCGCGCGATTGGAGCTCTATGTCGTCCCTTCAATCATTGACCACCCTCACTGTGACCATCGAACTCTGTGATGCTTTTTTAATGACCGCTCTTGCCCTGCTCCTCAGCCTCAACAACCTAAATATAGCCGCTATGCAAAGTGCTGATGCGCGGCCCATTTCTCCCGGTGTAGCTGCACTTTCAGCATGTTTTAAATTACTTCGCCATCTTATATTCTTCGTTAGCTCGCCCGGAATCGCGTACTCCCTCCTGGAATCCACGAGCCTTCCATTGTGCATCTACGCTAGAATTTTCATCATTTGCTTGAGTGATGTAAGACAGGACTACGTCAACATCGCCCAAGCTCTCAACCGAGTCCTGGGCACCACTCCCATTCTTGGTACTCCAATTCGCAGGCTGTACGTTTCGCCAACGCATCTCACAACACTAACGCCCCACATTGAAAGTAGGCACTATTTTCCCCCAGTGGATTTGAGACTTCGAATAGCTCAGAAGAGTGCGAATTGGATTTATGGTTATATGATGCTGGTCAGGATATGACACGAATCGAATTCTTGATCAACCAAATAGTCCCCCGTCCGATCCTTGACCGTTTCAACCTACACAACCTTCAAAATCTTGTTTGGATATATTACCACTCTTATCAACCTCAATCAGTGCTCGACTTGGATGAGGCATTATTTGCTTAGGCTGAGGGATTGAAAACCATTAAAGCCCTCGCGATGTTTGGAGAGGATTTTCACGGGCTTGCTCCATCTCAGGACTATATTTCAACCCCACCAAGAAGCGGAGACACTAATGGTTAATTATATCAACAAATTGCCCTTGATAAGAAACTCACTGGCTTGTTAGATGTGTTCAAGAGCCAGTCAGTTGCATGCTCCAACCTCGAGACCTTGGAAATTGGCGTGCCCTTCCCGTATAACCATATGAACGCCCATCATCCTTACAAAGATGAAATGGATACTTTTGTCGACAAAGTGTCGGATGTTCTAATGTGAAGAAAAGCTGAGTTAGGGAAACCTCTTGAGATTCTTGTTCTTGGAGGGCATCCTAATGTGACCCAAAGAGACAGAGAGGCACTGAAAAGCTATGTATAGTCACTTAAGATTACTGGGGAATTTATATCCCAAATAGGAGGGAGGGTTCCGAGTGCTGCCTGTCTTCTCCCCACGTAGTCATTGAAATAGTCAAGTGAATAAATCGTATTGTCTACGCAAAATTTTGCTGTGCTATATAGCTATCCAACTTGAATGCGGTACAATGCAATGTTAGCTAACTGTCATCTCAATTAATTTAACATTTATTATTGTGGGTGGGTGCACACGTGACCTGGAGGCTAGAACTCCTCACCCTGTCACAACGCGGCTTTGACACGATGTAACTGAGGGAATAACAGCTTTTCATTTGTCCTTTCACCATCATCCTCGTTCCGTTTCGTTAGAGGATATTATGACTGAGATAAAGGTAAGCTTTTGAAGCGACGGTTCTAGTGCTAACATTGCCATGTCTTGTACGCACCATCCACCATTTCACATCTGATAGGCCCAACCTAGAGCATCTGCAGAAGCAAGCGCCCAAAGCCTGCAACGTGCCCTTTCAGGGCGGGCTCAAGGCGCAGTCCCTTTGACACGAAATTTACTTGACGATTTGACCTACGCTCAACAAGCTGAGGACGGCTGGGAAGATATTCCCGATCCAACGGAAACCGCCAGCGTCGCCAGTTCTGCCACTGGCCCGCGCAAACCGCTGAGGAACAGATTGACTTCTGGTCTCCATGGCAGCCAGTTACGCGCCAGGCGAAATGTTAGATTAGGGAAAAGAATCGCATCAAGTTCTGCATCTTCATCTACTGCTGGGACTTCAAACTTTGTTCATGTCAATACCCCAATCAAAGTTGAAACGGACGAAGAGTCTGTGTTGGGTAGGGGCGAAGATCGGAAAGGAAGAATAATACGAGGAACCGTTAGCCTATTTTGGAGAGCGGTCGCATACTTCACAGAAATTATGGATATGGCGTTTCGCCTACTCAAGAAACCGCTGGGATTGATATTATCCCTCTTCCTCCTTTCCCACCTCTTAATAAGGGTTTGGCGTCCGGTGACCATAGCCCTTAATCCCGTCTGCCGGCTTCCCTTCGTCTCTCGTCTCGAAATATGCTATTTTGTCACATCCCTCCACGCTGGCATCGGTTCACATGCAGGTCCTATACCAACAGATGGAAAGCCCAAGCTCCTCAGAGCCGACTTCCCTGCTCTGACGGATGTACAAACAAAATCTCTTGATCAGTTATTAGAAGACTCCGCGGAAAGTACGGGGTTGAGTCTCGAGATCAAGAAAGCCGAGGTAGCAACTACAGACTTGATCGTTGTAGTCGAGCACAGTAAATTGAGATCGAAGGACAAGCTGGCGGAGATGCTGAAAGATTTTGTGAAGGATGCTAAAAAGACAGGACAAGGGCTTCAAAGGTTTAACGCGAAAGTTGGAGGTGCTGTTGATCAGTGAGTATTCCTACGTGACAATTGGCGCTTTGCGTTTCGCAATGGGTGTGATCCTGACATGATGTCCTTTCCCCCCCTCCCTTCCTATCAGGATTCTGGTAATCAATGACCACGCGCTTCGTACGATCGAAGCCGCACAGGCCACCTTACCCAAGCCGGGATCTGTCGCCGCTCTGATGCCATGGTCACCCAAACCCTCTGATATCGATGCCCGGATTACGAACACCTTTGCAGATGCAATGAACATCGTATCCGGAGAACTGACCCGTCTCATCCTCGAAGCCCAAGTATCCCTCACGAACCTGAACTCTCTTGACGAATCCCTTAACGCATTACATACCCTCTTAAAGCAGGAAGGTGTAATTCAGACTGCGAGGAAGGACGATATCCTTGCGGACATCTGGACATTTTTTGGCGGTAATCGAGCACAACTAAGGGAGATTGATGTTAATCATGTTTTGTTAGGGGAAGTTGGGAGGTACAGGGATCAAGCCAAGGCCCACGTTGTTGGTGCCCTGCACACTTTGGGCGAAATGGCACAAGGAATCGAGGAGTTGAGGGCTCGTGTTGCTGCTCCTAGGCTTTTGGCCAATTTGAAGGCCTCTAGAGGTTTGCAATCGGATGTGACGGATATCCCGGTTCACTTGCACATCAAGAGTATTCAGATGGGGTTGGAGAGGTTGAAGGAGGGTAAGAATAGAGCGAAGATGTTACAGGAGGCCGTAGTCAGGAAGGTTTTGGAGGGGAAACTGAATGATTCTTTGCGAGGTTGATATCTTCATGGGGTGTACATACGGGGTAAGGAGACCCCTTTGTAGGACTTGCTCTTTGATCACCTTTTTGCTCCCTTAGGTATTAAGTATTCTGTATAGTAGCCTCTTGTTGCGATTTTTACTAGTGTATAGTATATAAAAATCGGACGCTCGAAGACGCGTTTAAATTTGGTGTGCAAACAACATTGTCAACACATTGCGCTCTCGTAATTTCCACGATGGCTGGCATGTGCAAATCCAATGGCATCCTTATCCTTTACTATTCGCCATCAGGCTGCCACCAACACTTTGACACTCGAGTGCAATACCGTGACTTACTTACCTGAAGATACCACTGCCAGTCCGCTCATAGTATGTTAAAGCACATTGTCAATACTGGAAAGATGCGATGAACTGCTAACTTAAATGCTATTTAGCTGAACAGGATTTAGAACGAGTCAATCCTGTGATGGAATCGTCGCCATCCACACCAACGTCTCCGGCGCCACCATCTCCCCAATCCTCCCTGCTTAACTCAGATGATAGCACGCCCTTCAGCATACGTCAATCTGGCGGCAGTGGCACTCATTCATTTATGCCAGCGAGACCCATGAATTCGATGCTACACCGCAATTCCTTTGAGGGCGCTGGCGAAAATTCTGGCTTGCCAGCGAGCAGCGATACTTGCAGCGAAACCACTGCAAGGAATGAGGTTCATTGGTCAAGACCGCCCAGCCTTCCTCCTTCGTCCCGTCCCTCGTCTGTAATAGCCGATTTGGATAGCAACGATCCTACATTCGCAGATCTATCAAAGGTTTCAGAGCAGACTAGGAAACCAAACGTGTCCAGGTTTACGGCCTGCACCACCCGAGAATTCACTCATTCATGCTTTCAACCTTCATGAAGCTCCTAGGAGTGGTTTTCATTTTATTACACTCTCTCAACATGTTGCTTACACTCCAGAGATGGAGATATGTCACAGCAGCTCTCAAGCCTGCTTGTCGACTTCCCGTTATCTCAAATATGAACATATGTCAACTCATTACGACTGCCCCTTCCCCCTTCAACGATGTACCTGATCGCAAAGCCTATGACTCATCAGGTATGGATTATATCTCGCATGCGGATATCAGCCTCTGAAGTTCAAATACAACGCCATATCTGTTATGTATTAGTGAATTCTTTGATACGCGCTGCCAGCCAGTGTCAAACTAGTCAAGATGACTCCAACTGTCTACTACAAGATCCTGACACCCGGCTTGCATTGTCAAAAGAGTTCCTGGATTTGATGGAGATACAAACTAAGTATTTCGGTGAATTGTTGAACAAATTGGCCATAGGCAATGAACTTATCTCGGAGCTCAAGAAGGACGAGCTGGCGATTGCGGAATTAGTTTATACAATAGGGGAGATCGGAATGCCTCCGTTGAAGGTCGAGTGGTCGATGAAGGGTCAAATCCGGCAGATGGATTGGCCGGTGAACGTTAAGCTGGCAGTGTTCATTGAAGACATTCGCAAGATGGACGAGAAATTGCAGAGGTTCTACGACAAACTCAAAATTGGTATTGATGAGTGAGTTTCTCTGTACTGAACGTCAGGTCCACATTTATGACCCATTTCTTCCCATTAGGGTTGTAATAGTAAATGCCCAGGCGCTTTCCAACTCCACTCCAGCGCACCACGTCGCGACAAATTGATCACCCATACATTCGACGCTGCAACTAGAGTTGCACACAATAGCCTCACGCAGCTATTCATCGACACCTATGATCTCCTAAACACTATAGAATCCCTTATACCTCCCCTTCAAAAACTTTACACCCCACTCTCAATTACTGAGAGGATGACCCATCTTTCACCATATCAGGACGATGTCCTGGCCAAACTTTGGGCGCATTTCCGTGTCCAGGATCAGATTGGCAGTAGCCGTGACGGGCATGACGAATCCTTTCGACTGGAAGGTGTTGGAGGTTATCAGATCCCGAAAGGAGTTTTAGAGAACAGAGCTGGGGCTGTTTTTCACCTTGTTAGCACCTCATTGCATCTGATAGAATGGCTGGGAATGCTGAATCTCACTTCCGAGGCGGGGTTCAAATCTATCACAACCCAATCAGACTGTCGGGTACCAATCTAGTGATGCCTGGGGCCTCCCACTTTCTGTACATATTACGAGCATTCACGGGGAAGGAGAAATTTATACATGTAGAGGTACAGCGAGCATGTTACAAGAGATTATAATTAAGAATTTTTTTGAAAAGAGAAAGAAGGTTCTTGAAAGGAGGAGGATACCCGTCTGTGGGAAATGGTCGTGACTTGCGTGTGGTGATGTCGATGAGGGTGCAAGAGCCAAATTAACTCTACAGTTGTGCCGAAGCTAAAGCTTTCGACCAACCCTGTGTGTAACCATTGTGGCACCTTGCTCCAATTTGAGTAGGTGAACAGATTTGTTATTTAGGGCGATGCTAGATTTCTTCGTTTGCCAATTGTCCGAGCCTTGCACTGATAGCCGGTATAGCTACACTGGTTTTTG
>KB722749.1:587511-607365 GCA_000349905.1 Volvariella volvacea V23
AGACCTAGCACGAGACCTTGCGTTATCTCCGAGCCCAATGACACGAGGCGAACACCTGCAAGAAAGCAGACACCACAGCACTCCTAAATCACTGCCACTCACTGCCACATATCTCAAACCGCAGCTTAGGCGACTGGCAGCATTTGCGCACGGCACGGTGATACAGGACCTAGGACACGATGGATCAGGCCGTCGAGTTATTTGTCGTGCGTTGCGCCTTATTCCTTGTACTGCATCAATGATTGAAATGGCTACTTCACCACGTCGGATACTATTAGATTGAAAGCAAGTCGGGCAGGAAGAACACCGGTGGTATCCCAGACACACCCAACGTCGATAGTGGATCAAGGAGCACCACCACTATCAGTGCACATCGATCGCGAGCTCTCCCCGAACCATCCTCGAGTAGACAAAGGACTACTTATCTTCCCAGCGCTTCGAGCGATGGTACCACGAGCGGTGCAGAAAGTGTTAACTCGCCAATGTCAATGATAGAAAGAAGCAATACCTATTCTACTAGCAGAGACAGAGGTCGCAATGCGGATCGCCTACTCCGGCATCGGCGATTTAGGTCGCCAAGTCTGCGGTCTGAAGAGACTGTGGCCTCTAGCACTGGTGACGAATCCTTGTTAGCCACCCCCGGTAGTGCCAGTGTTTCCGAGTTCGCTGAAGAAATTGCTACCACCCAAGAACTTGTGGCGTCTATCCTTTGGCTTTCCAAAAGACTACTAGGGTCACTTCTGATCTTCTTCCTCGTCTCCAATCTGGTTATCAAGTTCTGGAGAATTGCACTGATGGTTTTGAGCCCGCTTTGTCAATTACCGGTCGTTTCCATCATGGATGCATGCCTTCTTGTGAATGCTCCGACTCCTACCGTCAGTGATACGACCATTCTAATCACCACCCTCTCTGATCCCGTTATAACCCCTGTCCTCACGGCCACTGCAACTATTACTATCACCACAACTATGGAAACTGCTCCATTCACTTCTTCTGCCTCTTCCATCTTTGCATCTGATACTAGTGACCCCAAAACCCCCGTTGGGCCACTTGAAGGAGACCCCCAGCCTGGAGAGAGCTACACTCTACATAGTAACGCCAACTTCCCTGATCTAATTACCATCCAAACCAAATATGTAGGTAAATTCCTGAGGGGATTAGCCATAGGGCACGGATTAAGCTTGGAGTTGAAGAATGCTGAGTCCGCAATTATAGATCTGGTTAATAGGGTGAAGCGATATCCAGCGTCAGTATTTATAGGCACGGATAGGGAGGAGATATCCCAATCACTGCCATTGGTCTGGAAATTAATCTCATTCGCTAACGATATGCGCGAGGTAGACAACGACTTACAGTCGCTTCATGATAAACTTGAGGCTGGTATCGACGAGTGGGTTTTTATTTCCTTCTTGGAGTTCCTAATTGATTTCTCTCTTGCTGCATAGGATTTCAATGATAAATGTATATGCGCTTTCCACACTCCAAGCCTACGCAACACCCGACGAAAAGCTAATAACACATGCATTCGAGAACATAATGAACGTCTCCTCGGCTCAACTCACACAACTTATGGCCGACGCCGACCACCTCGAGGGCACCACTGACTACCTTATACCTTCCTTAATAGAGTTGTATACATTGCTCAAAGAAGCCCCAACTACGGCGGCGACACTCCAACTTTCATCAAACCCGGAGAATGTCCTGGCTGACCTATGGATGCACTTTGATCTCCAGGCACAGTCTGATCACTGCAGACGTGACCACCCATCTGGAGAAAGTACCAATTATTGGATATTGAAAAGGGTTGGCGTACATAGACTCAGAGTCATTGCTCACCTCGTTCATATCTTCATCGATCTCGAGGAATGGTTGGAAAAACTGGGAGCAATGGCTGTCGATAAAATAGCGTCAAAATACCCCGACGATTCGGAACTGCCGGCAGTGGGGGACCGATCTAAAGGCGTTCGACGCATCCCCGTTGATATGCATATTAAGAGTCTTCAGATGGGATTGGAGAGGCTAAAACAGGAAAAGAGTAGAGCGAGGGCGCTGCGAGAGACCGTAATTCGAAAGGTTCAGGAGGGAAAAGTTAATGAGCTCGAGTCAATGCGGTAACAAGAATTATACATTTAGAGAGTATTGAAGTAAGAATCTAATACTAATTTTGAACGCCGAGTATATCAGTCACGTAACACTTGCATCATGTACCGACCCCGCTCTAACTTGGCAAGATTGAGGATAACAAACCCGTCTACCAATCCACGTATATGCTCCTCAAGCACCCTCGTTTGTTCACCGACGTGTTCCAGCCCAATGGCAAGGCGTTCCAACATTCGACAACCCACTCGACTCCTATTGCGCAAGACCGTGCATAACCTATCCATTATTTCCACCCCGCACTTATATTCGACCTTCAGACTCTTCAAATTCGGGAAAGAAACGCTCTCCATTGAGTCATCAATCGCGTCCAGCACTTGAAGAAGATCCACAAACGTTCCCGATCTCATAACTAAGATCCCATACAACTCCAGCTCTTCAACCGACCCTAGAATTGTAGAACACAAGCTCCATTCTTCCATTGTTAGGCGGTGGCCTACGGTGAACTTCTTGCAATGCGAAAGTGACAAAATGTGGAGTACTGTGCACTTGGGAAACTCGAACTGTCCGTCTACGTTTCGTCTCGGTGTCCATTCCAGATGAATCTTGAGGCGACTTGTACTCGTAACCGTGCAGGGTATTTGGCTATCGTGTTCGGTCCTACCAGTTTTGTAGGCCCGGGGAGAGTCCCAAGAGTGAAAATCGGCGAAAAGGTACCGCGGATAAAAGCCAAATAACTTTGTCATAGTAAGAGAGTGAAGGAAGATCGTATCTCGACCCTCATATTCATGTTGGACCGCCTGCTTGCCCAGGTTGGTGAACCATGAGTGAAAAGAAGCCTGAAGATGGGGAGTGTCTTGGATATCATCTTCGCACATGATGGTCATCGTGACATTACGGTTCTCTAGCTGTTCCAGCGAGGTGGAGTTGAGGAATGAGATGACTTCATCCGATCTACCCATGATAGTGAGGTCCTTGAGATTCGAAAGCGCAACATTCGTGTCAAGTCGACCCAGGGGTTGATGGTTCGAGGTTGACGATTCACTGGGGGTCACGGGTTCATGTGAAGGAGCCCGCAGAGTCTTATAAAGTGATAACACCTCCAAGTTAGGCATGCACCGGAGTACAGTTAATAATTGATGTAACATTGGCCTGTTCTTGGGAAAATATATGAAAAGCCTCTGGCAGGAGGGGATAGAGCAAAGAAGAGGCATATCCCATGAGAAGCCCATATCGCGAAGCGTGAGATCTATCAGATGCGGGAATACCCCATCGAATAGCGCATGATGTGAGTTTGGATTTATACCCGTGCTGGTGAGGTTACATCTGGTCAATGACGGTACTGGATTCCAGAGGACGGAGGGTGATGTATCACGGAGGAGTTTGACGTCAAGATTGAGATCCTTAATGCGGGAGTGCTGTGACCAGATGAGTTCTAGCATCTCATCGACAAGTTCTGCGGAGTATGCATCAGGTATGCACTCGAGATAGAGTGACAGTGGTGCGCTTCCGGAACGTTTGAGGAGCCTGGGAGTGAAATGGAGACAAGCACCCGTGATAATTGCCCATAGAGAAGAGGCTCCGAGGATGATGTCCCTCCAGCTGCGACAAACACTTGCCACCAGAAGATGATAACCGTACAAGTCCTCGAATGAATTCCCGTTGCCAACTACTTTCCGAAATCGCAAAATCTGGCGTACAATGGCCAAGAAAAGCTCTGGCGGGAGACGAAGGATGGGTGATAATGGATCCGCAGGGCCACTAGTCGTGATCTTCACCTCGGACATAGAGCAGCTGATGGCCAGGGATTCATCCTCGCTTATGACATGACCAGTAGTCATTTCCTATCGTTACAATGGGTTGACTAATTTCCGTCACCTCGCTGGTTAGATTGGTTCACGGCTTCGAGTTCAAGTGTTTACTTGCCTTCAAAAATGGCAGTAGGAAGTAGAGCGAGCAAATCGCCGAAACCGGATATTTTATTTGCCGCGGCCGGTGCGGGCCGCCAGGACAGTCACTCCCGCTCAAGCGCTCAAGTTTTATTCTGGACCCCGCAGGGTTGCATCGACACTCCATCTGCCTGAATTATTGGAATAAAACTCATGACGAAGTCCCCGATTTGCTCGCTCTTCAGACAGGTGTTCAGATAGTAAGCGAGTTCGGCATTGCATTGGCTCGAATCTACACAATTCAGAACACATCAAAGGGCACGAGCGTTTAGGCAATCTGTACATAAGCACACACAAGGTTGATCAGTTCTCGTCAATATTTTTTCTTTTGGTCAGACTACCCAGATTTGAACGCTAAAAGGCGAGTCGAGGGAAATTTTTCGAACTGCTTATCTTGGAGGGTATCAAACGGTCATGTGCGTGACAATAAAATGTTGAACGTGTATACAGGGTACATAGTAGAAGGTGGGGGTTGAGGTGAGTAGACCTGTGTAAGTTCATTTATGTGTCCTAGCCCTAGAAGGGGGATTGCCCATCAAACTGAGAGAAGACTGGTAACTGTCCCAAGAGTAAAAAAAATAAAGAAGGCCAGGCAATTCCGATCCTTAGGAGATACCAGGATCGGAGCCAGGGACAAAATCCGAGGTCGAATTAGGTGGAGTCGTTCGAGAAAGGCAAATACAAAGCTGTGCAACACTGATGTCTCCCAGATCGGCAGATTCTATTCCTTTTGCAGAGTAGAATACGCTTGTAGTAGGACACCGCGTAATCCCGAATCCACTGGTGTAAAGTATAAAGGCATGCACACGTCGAATCGTACCACCAAATTAATCCTTCTACAAGTTGACTCTCTTTCTCCACCTCCCCATCCTAACCTCCTCTTTTTCGCATACACAACATCTTCTCCATGACCTCGTCAGCATCACCAACGCTGGGCAGGCACAGACCCAAGGATTATAGCCAAGCAGAGTTGGTTTCATGTCATGGAACTCGCAGCTGGTCCTGGGATTGCTGTACAATGCAATTTTTCAATTGCTGAACCTCAGTATTCAACTTGACTGCATTAAATCATCTCTGCGTACTCAGATGGTTAAAAGCAGTTGAGTGGTGCTGGGCGATATGATTTTCGCTTTGACGGTCATCATCGTCAACTCTAGTGACCGTTCAGGAGTCCTACCATATAGCAGGATTGCGTGGACATTCTAATGACCTGGCTCAGGCTGTGTTAGATTACTCTCTTACTTAGGCATCCCCGGGCCTTTCATGCGTGAAGGCTAGGTAACGCGCAGGTGTCATTTGGACTGCACGCATGGAATGGGATCGATATATCAGGTGCATGCGTGCACGATTTTTCGCTTTGAACAATGCGTGTTAACCTCACCTTGGTGATATAACTGATTCATGTATTACGGTAGATTTTCTAGCTATCGGTCGACGCAAGGAGTAGAGCCTAATACCTATAGATTCCCGCAAACACAACCCTACTAGCCATCTGCTTATGTTCGGCCGTCATAGATGCGCAGTACAGACAGGATGCAGGAGTCGCTATTGACAGGCGAGTAACAGAGGATGAATCAGGTGAAGACGTGTACGAAGTATTTAATACCATCAGGCACCATAGTAGGTTAAAGTTAGGTAACCTTATGCTGACTTGTTGGGCTGAGATATGTCAAAGTGCAATATACCTGTGAGCGCACTTTCCCGTGCAGGGACAGGGTGAATGTGGTTTTCCAGTGAGAAATGTGTCTTGTCCATTTTCAAATCGAACCGTGACTCGTTGAATGGGATAGGCCTCTTAATTCCCCATGGCGTGCTCGAAGTAATTTAAATATCGCCATTGAGTTCAAGAAATAGGACATCTTCCAGACCTCCCCTGATATCACTGCGTAGGGACATGACAGTAATTTCCTGCGCCTCGTCGACGAGTATCGAGATGACGCGGGGGTTCTGAGATGATATACATTCCACCCCAGTAGATACAACGCTGTTCTAATTCTCTTAGCCATAAGTTCCATCAATCTCGTGGCTGTCGGGCATACGCAGGAGCCGTAAGCCAGCCGATATGAATTCCGGCGGTAAGCGAATGATTTGTCGCGTGAATTCATGTCGGTAGATACAAAAGTCGAATGGTTCAGGAACCACTTAAATGCAGTCTCTCGATCGTTCGTCGCACTGGTGAGCCATGCGACGAATAGCCAAAACCCTCAGCTTGTGCCGCGTTTAACGCCCATCTAACTTCGGCTAGCAAGCGAAACGGGGATGGATTCTGTTGCATTGTGAGTGTAAGATAGGGAATTGAGATGCTCGTGATTCTGTAGTACCTTTGTCTTCAAGGGTCGTGGACTCTGGAACGGTCAGAACTTAGTAATACCGTGGAATTTACACCTCTCAGTAAATTGAACGATTCAAAATGAATAGTATTGTGATTCACATCTGTGGCAGAGGACAAGGAAGCGAACACAGCGTATTCTCGGTCGCCGCGTGTTAAGGGAGGTATATGCGTTCGGGGTGAAAGGAGAGGAGCGAGATGCGTGCATTCGTGTCCAATGTGACCAGACCAAGAAAGTAGCACAATGGTGCAAAATCATCAAAAAGCGAAAGGATGATTCTCTATATTGATTATACTTTCGACCCCAGAATGGAAGGGTCATTGTATCTTCCGGGGCACGCTCTCAACCTGACACGTTCCGACCGCTGCCTTGACGATCCCTCCGGCTGGTACTCCGAGCCATTAATTTGTTATGGCATGTTCTGTCAAGTTTCTACGGAGTTGGTGCGTGGATGCCGTACGTGTCAACAATCCCTGTATACGACGAATTTGACCAATCGAGTTGTGCATATGCTGAGGGGGCTGCAACATTTAAGATAAAATGATAAGCCGCCAGTCACCGCCGGAGCATCGTGATACCGAGGGCGAAGGCAGTGCGAGGGTAGGCAGACAACTTATTAGTCGTGAAATGTCGCCGTCGAACACGCGGGCAGTTGGTTTCCTTGCACGCCACAGACTGTCATTGGCCGTCATAGGCGACTAATGAAATCGTTTCAAAGACTGCTGTCCAGATGTGCAGTAGACTTGAAACCTGTCAGGACGTGGACATGGACGGTGATCTTGAAATGATGCACTGCATCGTCAAAAATAGCTTTTCCAGGTGTTCTCTGCTTGATGTTACGTGAACAACACCGAACCGGTGGGGATGAGAGAGCTGATGAGAGTGCAACGTTGGCTTGTGTCCACCGTCGGTGCCAATGAACATGCCAGTGGGCGTTCCAACAAGGTGGATTGTTGGATAGGCACAAGATTGCAGGGGTAAGGCATCAGGATGGCACATCTGTGGGTGTGGCCAAGAGAAGCGCCATTTTACGAATTCACGTCGATTAAAGTATCCATGTGTCGGCAGCGCAGAGACGCCTTGGCTTGTGCAGGGGTCGAGGGCGCCAAAGAAGAGCAGCTGGGGGAGCGGTGATGGGGTGACGGAACAACAGCCAGCGACCCTCGAAATTGGCGATGCGACGCAAACATTACCACCAGTGATCACCAAACCTTTCGCTTTATCCCTTCCGCCATTGCCAAGCCTCCTGGTCGTCCCCCACGTCGACAGCAGCCCCCAGCCCTCTGTCTTTCACGATCCCCTCCTCGCCTTTGTCTTTGACTTTGTTGGCGTTATTGGTCCCATCACAAGCATCCATTAGCCGTCAGATTTCACTGCGTCGCCCATCGTATATTTGACCCACCCCCAGTCTTCACGGCTATTGTTTGCTCGTCACCTCAAATTTCTAATGTTCTGCGGATAATAATAGCATGGCAAGCAGCGGCACACCATCTCCTTCCCAGACCTCCAAGTCGTCTCGATTCTCAACACTCAAGGTGTTCAAATTCCAGCCGAAAGACAAGGGCACAAAACCCCCGCCGCTACCCCCGAAGGACACTAATAATTACTACCTAAACCCCAACAAATCCTTCGCGTCGCTCGTCCCTGTCCCTGATTCTGTTCCAAGCTCTCCACTTCCTACTCAGCAGGCTTACCGCAATCCATACCCACCGAGTATCACAAGTGTAACCATGAACATGAATCCGAATCAGTCGTCCATCTCGCTCGTGTCCACCGCTCCGTCGGCCAAATCGTCCATTCTTCCGCCATCGGAGGCGCCACACGGTGCAAGTGCGAGTGGGAGTGGTGGGTCTGCAAAGAAGGAAAAGGGATTGAGTTTCTTCAAGTTTGGAAAGAGAGGCTCGAAGGCGTCTTCAACAAAGAGTCCTGTTGACGATTCACGTCCACCGACGCCAACAGACGATGAGAACATCTCCATGCCTTGGAATTTTCAAGTGTGTACCCCCGTTCATCCTCTTCACCGCCTCGTCCTCTAACCCTCGCCCTCCGCAGCACAACATCCACGTCGACGAAGGGTAGGAACCTTCACGCAAGAACTTTTCTCAGCAACATACTAACAACTCCGCCCACTAGATTCGTCGGAATTCCACCATCATGGATAGCCCAAATGCGCGAGTTGGGTTACTCGGAAGACGAAATAGCCGCAATCCAAGCACGGCGCATAGCCCAATCTCGTTCGCCCAATCCTTACTCCACCGAACGACCTCAGACCCCCGGACACATCATCTCCACCAATCCTACTCCCACCACCCAAGGCTTTGGTGGTGGTGTCAATCCCAACTCGCCCACACCCTCCATCATCACAAGACCGAACCCAAGAACTTCGTCGTTGCCCAGGCAGTACTCTCAGTACTCTGATCACAGTTCACCGCCTCCCCCCCTACCAACAACGCTGCCTCCTCAGTCTCAGCGCTCGCCGCCCCCATTGACCCTTACGAGTTCAAATTCGATGGGTTCCCTGAGGAGTAACCAGAGCAGTTATACTAATAGGATACCCCCTCCGTCTATTCATTCCTACAAAACCTCGACCACAGGCTCCGGGGACAGAGACAGAGAGGGAAGGGAGAGAGACGCATCAGCACCCACGCACTCTGCGAACAACTACTCCATCGATTCTTCGGTTCACTCTCATTTCAGTGACGATCTAGGGTCTGCGATATTGGACAACAGATCTATACATAGCGAGCCTCAGTCTATCCACTCCCAACCGCAGTCGCAGGCGCATCCAGATCACCATTCGACTAGACCGCAAACACCACCGAGAAGGACCTATCATGTCACGAACGACTCGATATCACAGACTATAGGGTCTCCACCGCCCGCATATACTCACTCTATATACCAAAGCGTGAGCCTGTTGGGTGGCCCGGGGAATGGCAGTGCATACCCAGCGGATCAAAAGGACCGGTCGTTGTTCAGCAATAGCAATAACAACAGAAGCGTTTCGTCTTTCACGGCTTCGGGGAATGTGAGGGATACGATTGTGGCGCCTGCGAATGTGAGAGATACCATTGTTGGAGTGCCAAACGTGAGGGATACGATTGTGGGAGTTCCTATTGGGGCGGGGATCGGCGTGCCGATTGGTACTGATGCCGGTGGAGGTCTTGGACTCGGGCTTGGGCTTGGGCTTGGGCTTGGTGGAGGGCAAGCGAGGAACGACACAAGTGGTAGTGCGAATGCGAGTCCGGTGGCTACCACTCCAGCCACGGCTACGACTATAACGAAGGCCAAGCCTAATCTACAACTCCAACCTATCGCTTCGTCGAGATCAAGCAGTCCAGAAAGAGGCAAAGAGGCAGCGGGTAGGGAGAAAGACACAGAAGGAGGTGAAGATGACGAGGATCTCTCAACGGAATCTAAACCTTTCATGGTTCTGCCTCCCCGATTGTCGCTACACAAGTCAACAGATAGCACTGATCTATCTTCATGGAGCGCTTCGCTGTTCTCTGCCATTCCTTCGTCTTTGTCGCTTGGAGATTCACCGCCTGGGACGGCCAGCTCGAGCGGACCTGGAAAGTCGCCGTTGGGGCTTTCGCCTTTGAATCCATCCAGCGGTGGGTTGGGGCCGAGAAGTGCAAGTGGGAGAAGTCCGTCGCCGCTGTCAGCTGGTTCGGGTTATGCAAAATCACCGTTGTCGGCGTCAGTGTCCCCGAGTTCGACGGCTACATCGAAAGCACCAGCGAGTGAACCGTCACGAACGGCGCCAACACCAGCTTCATCGGGGCCCTCGCTATCGATATCTACGTCAGCATCATCAGCCACATCTCCATCAACAACACAAAAGCCCACTCCCACGCGGACACCGTCCAAAGTCATCCGTCTGCCTGTCGTCAAACCACCTCTTACCATCGTCACACAAGACAGTTCAGACGATGATGACGACGACGACAAACCCCTATCTGCAATCGCCAAGTCCACAGCTACAGGCCCCCGTCGCGATGCCCCACAAACACACGACCCGAACGCCCTCGCACCGCACTCGCCTCGCTGGTCAGACTCGGACCACGAGCCGCCAACGACAGCGGGCCCGCTCTGGTCCGAGCTCGAGGGGATACTCAAGGCCGATAACAACAGGCGGCAGTCGCAGCTGTACAGTGCGGCGCTGACCTCGAGTTATTCGCCCACGATTCCGTTTAGCCCTGAGCGCGATCGTGTGGGACAGGCGGGGAGTGCGGGTGCGTGGGGGTTTGCTGGGTTTGGGCTGGATGGGAAGGAGAGGGATGGTGAAGGGAGCGAAGAGAGCTTCTTCAGAGCTAGGAGGAGCGAGGATGTGCGTGGGGAGGACGAAGGCCGGAGGGGGGCGGTGGGGAAGGTGCCGGCGGGGAGTGGGGCTGGAGGGTATGGGTATGGGAAGGATGATAATAGGATTAGTGTCATACATCTGGGATCTGGACAGCGACAGCAGAAGGGATCGATGTCAAGAGAGGAAGAGGCGCATAAGCCACCGTTGACCCCCCAACTGCGTGTTGAGCACGTCGAGCCTAGTGCTAGTTCAGCCTCATCAAGACCTCTATCGTCTTCATCGTCTATTGATGAAGACCTTGATGAGGAGGGTAGAGACTCGGTCTACCTCAGCGCAAGCGACTACTACACCCGCCTCGCCGATGACCGCCTCGGACCTGGGGATGGAAGTTCAACAAAGTCGAACAGGGACTCGAACAGGAGTAGTAGCTCGACGTTGTCAAATACGTCGACTATCACTGGGTTTACGGCACCGACGATTGTTAGGAATGTGTCGATTGCGAGGAGGGCGGGGGCGTTTGTTATCAACAATAAGCCGGCTGGTGTTGGTATTGGGAGAGGTGCGGGTGCGGGTGGTATGACCACAGGAGCGACGACAGCACCGGCGTCAACGTCGACGTCTGCACCCGCACCTGCGCAGTCTTCATCCACAGTCTCGAAATTGAAGCAAGCAGAGACAAACGCCGGTGGATCGAGCATGCTAGGGGGTGGATTGAACAGTCCAACATTAGGCGGACGATTCCCAGAATCAGCATCATCCAGTGACTCCCCCTCTTCAAGGCATCCACTCCCTCATCCACCGTCTTCATCTTCGCCTTTGAGCTCCCACTTCAGCAGCGAAGAGTCAGGTTCAAGATCGGGATCAAGATCTTCAAGCTCCATTTCACAGGATTTGCAAACGACACCAATTACGGAAGTCGAGGTTGGAGAAGATGGAGATGGCGACAGCGAATCGCCGTTCTTGAACTACTATTCTTCTGCGGGTGTTGGCGGGTTGTCCCCTGGCCCTGGTCGGACAAGTAAACATGGGCTGCCTTCGTCGCCGTTGGCTTCGGCTTCGACTGTCTTGGCTAAGACGCCTAGCCCTTCAGGTGCCGGGGCTGGAGCTAGTCCCAGCGGTGGATTTGTGCCCAGTCAGAAGCATCACGCCTTGACTTCATTGACGGATACATTTGGTGGTGCCAAAGATGAACCTGAAGAAGATACTGAATCGACCACAGGGCATGCGAAAGGTGGCATACAGATTATCCAGAATAGCGAAGATGAGGAGGACGAAGGACAATATGTGTATACATATCCTCGATCTACAGGCAGTTCTCAGTCTCGTCCTACGATTATAATCAACCCAGTTCCTGAACCAACAAAGCAGCGCCAGCAGCAACAGCAACAACAATCATCCCAGCCCCAACCCCAATCACAACCTCAGTCACAGTCTGGCTCCCCTTCTACAGCCAGATCACGAGCGCATTCACATTCGCAATCACAACCTCAGCCTCCATCTCAGAACCCTAACCCGCCTGCACAGCAACTCCACCCCACATCCTCAACGACCTCTCTCCGCTCGACATCACGCATAGTTTCTGCATCTCCAGTGCAGCGCTACAGAGGATGGATACACGAGATCATCGCCCCCATTGAGGAGTTCATCGACGAGCCCATAAACCCACACGACTACTACAAAGATCTGCGCGAAATTGCGGAAGGCGAGAGTGGTAGCGTATATGCTGCCAAGATGAGCTGTACAACGACGCGGGCGCTGGAGAAGCTCAAACTCCCTGCTCATGTGAAGGCTAAAGACCGCGAAGAGATCGTGATGGGTAAAGATCGGCTGGTAGCTATCAAGTGCGTTGCCGTCTCCCCTGGAGAGACTCCGAGCAAAGTTTTGGACTTGGAGAAGGAGTTGAGGCTGATGAGAGGCATGAGGAGCAGCGGAGGAGGAAGTGGTAACACGAGGATGACTGGGAGAGGAGGGTGGTGTGAGTACATACTTGGGATTGATGCTGTTTATGTGGATTTGGAGGAGGATTCGTTGTGGATAAGAATGGAGCTCATGGAGAGGAGCTTGACGGATGTGTTGGAGTTAGTTGGGGAGGGACTGGTGATACAGGAGAGGATTATGGCTGGATTTACGAGTGATGTGGGTAACTTCTTCTGCCTGTTTTGGTTTCTTGAATCTGGATATGTGCTGATGCTGGTGTTTTATAGATGTTATCAGCTTTGAAGTACCTACACGCGCAGCACATCGCTCATAGGGACATTCGTTCAGACAACCTTCTTATCAACAAAGATGGTGTATTAAAACTGAGTAAGTACTTTGCTATTCAATATTATGGATTTGGTTTGGCTTATTTTTATTTAAGCCGACTTCTCGAATGCTGTCCAAGTTACACCACAAAACTCTATGCGCAGCGACGTCGTGGGTGTTGCATACTGGCAAGCCCCCGAAATGCGAAGGTAAGCACTTGGCCACGCACCTCTTTGATGACCCATCGCTAACCGCGACTCCCAGCCCACCATACGACGCCCTAAAAGTAGATGTCTGGTCTCTGGGAGCAACAGTATGGGAAATGGCCGAGGCCCAACCACCGTTCTCAGCTACGAATCAGCTAGGCAATCGCTGGCCACCATTGAGCAGACCGGATTTATACTCGAGGGCTTTCCATGATTTCTTGAATACTTGTTCATTGCCTGCAGAATCTAGACCAGATCCTCAACAATTGGTCAAGGTATGTGATGTCCGATTTCCTTAGTCGAGTCTTCCCTCATTTTTGTGCGTAGAATCCGTTTGTTAGTAATGCTTGCGGGAGACAGGCTATCAAGCAACTCCTTGCTCAATGTGTTACGATTGAAAAGAATATGCAAGACGAGTAAAGCCGGTTGGATTTCGTCAGTTGCCCTCCTGACCTGAAATTGAACCTGGAATCGCTTGGTTACCTTCACGTATACGAACATGAATGGACTAAAGGCCCCATGCATACCCCTTATCCATCCTTCTCCTTGTGACAATCTGGTTGCTACATTTCGTTCAATCATTTAATATTATAGCCATATGCTCTTATCTATTGCGGTTTCTTTCCTCTTTTTACTCTCTTGATTACGCATCTGTCTACTTGATGACCTATTCACTCTGCTCCATTGCACATGCTGACGTTCCTTGCTGCCGACTTTCGCTGGTGCTCAAGTCCAAGGACCCTGAACCAGTTTCCTTCCTTTCGTACTACATCATATCCCTTCGTTCCTCGCTCTCTCTTGGGTTACTTGCGATTTTTTACCATCACAGCGAACATAAGGCATTGACTTACCCCACGCTATGACATATTCGACATTCACTACACATTCATCTGATGTTGGCTGCTTTGTTATACCTTTCTACGCTTACTTAGGTACACGCGTGTAATGCCAGAAGGCGTAGTAAATTACCAACAACGATCCATAAACCTATGTGTTGAATTGAACCGACGAGCCGAGACGGGGATTGCCAGCAGGTGACCAACATCAACCCCCAGATTCTCCACAAACTTCGCCATCACCATCATCAAACTCAAAAGTACGTCCACAAACTCTACCCTTTAGAATCATGTCGGCAGAGAGAACCGTCACGCCATCCGAACAGGACCTTCGTGCTTCCATCGTCCAGCTGAAAGCGGAACACCCCAGCCTTGGGATATCAAAGATCCATTCCTTGCTCTTGTCCACGCAGCCATCATGGATGGTCAGCGAGAAGAGAACGAGGAAGATATTGCAAAGCGAAGGGTTGATCATCGCTTCTAATGATACCAATGTCAGCGAAAAAGAACTCGAGGAACTGGGGTTGAAGGATACGCCAGAGGTCTATCCTACTTCGAAGTTGATACCAAAGCTGGATTTGAGTAGATGGACGGATAGAGTTGAGGTCAAGTTTTTGAACAAGGTTAAAGGAAAGGGATTGGTCGCAAAGGAGGCTATTAAAGAGGGTGAAATTGTGTGGAAAGAAGATCCTTGGATACTCGCTGCAGAGTGGTAAGTCCATTGCATTACGTTACTGACTATCTATATCTTATCGGTTCCTTCTTTGATCCAACAGGGAAATATACGATCTGCAGCAAAGGTCGCTTGCCTGCACATACTGTTCCACGCCAGTATCCCCGGATTCTCCACTAAACGTTACCTGTACATCGAGTGCATCTAATTCTTCAAACCTACCATACGGCTCCTGCCCAGCAAGATTTTGCAATCGCCTTTGCCAGTCTCGCTCGCAAAAGATCCATCCCTTGCTGTGTCCAGCCCAAAATCCTGCCTCTGTACCACTATTGCGGTGGGCAAGGGCAACGCAATGGATGGGGCTGAATGCGTTAGCGCAGAGTACTGCGAGAATATTATTGTCATATCAGAATGAGAGTGCTGCCGTATTTGAGGAGGATTACAGCATCTATATGTGCCTCGCGACGCTAGGTATGGAGGAGAGGTTGAAATACAGTTTCAAGTTGAGTGTAATTCCGTTCTCATCGCGCTTCTCATCTTTAATCATCGCAATGTGACATGCAGAGGAGCAGAGCCAGACAAAGAAGGCTGGAAAAAGGCTCATCAATTGTTTGTACAGGCATTCCACGAGCCTACATCCATCTCGGAAAAGAAGAGGTTGGCTAGAATCCTGAAGAAGCCAACTCCAGAAAACATTGTTCAAGATATACTCAGTTATGACCCCGGCTTCCTACAAGGTTTAGGACGTATGAGCTTGAGTATGCCAGCTATTTTCTCTCACCACCTCAGCTGACCATTGACCCCATTGTAGACCTCGAAGCACATGGCGGACTATACACACTTCACTCACACCTCAACCACTCCTGCATTCCAAACCTTCGAGTCCGCCATTTAGACCAACGGACAGCCCTCTCCCGTATAACCGTCACCGCCTTCAAGGACATCCAACCCGGAGAAGAACTCGTCATCACATACGTCAACCCAGAATTCGACGTCAAGCAACGCCAAGGCGAATTAGAAGGGTGGGGTTTTGGAAGTTGTAAATGTAAGAGATGCATCGAGGAGTGGAAGGATTGGAAGGAGGAGCAGAAGGTGAATGGTGAACAGGAAGGTGATGGGATGGAGGATTTGGCTAAGGAGTTGAAAGCAAGTTTGGGTGTTGCTTGAATGTGACCTCTTGGGTACGTGGGCGATGTATCTGTCAAGGGAGAAAAAGAAATTTGCGTCAAACCAAAACCATTCGGATGATGAATGCAAAGGAGTACCAAGTGTAGCAATACTACATTAAATAAAGGTGTATTCGGCATATTCAATTATATATACCATTACCTTTATCAATACCTCTCTACTCCTGGAGAAAGACAACAAGTAGATTCGAGGTTTTGGTGTATGGATTCTCTGGGGCTCGAATATCGTTGAACGCCCCGGTGCTAAACGAGTGTTGTGGTCGAATATGTCATATCAGGTAGAAGTTACCATCCAGCAGACGATGGGAGAGGTCAGTTTTGTTGTAATCCCAAAAGGTCATTTTTAGCTGTAGATACAACTCATCTTTGCCAATGAATGGATTCGAATGGTGAGCTGAGGAATTTAACGCGATAAGTGATCCCGATTGTGAGCATATGCGCTGTAATGTCAACGATACGCATTTTTCCGAAGAAAGATGAAGGCAGGACGAGTGTAAATCATCGTTGCATCGCTGTTACTTCAGTCCTCATCCACCTAGGAATAAGGCGTTATCGATGACCCTTCGCGAACGACCCCGGGTAAGTACGACTTTACTAGGTGAGAAAAACGACTAGGTCACTGAGTGTTGAACAGCGGGAATGCCCTTTGAAGTCGAGGAAAAAACGGCAGACGAGTAGTCGGGGGTGTCGGAGGAAAGAGAGAGGACGACCCATCTGTTGGGGGAAATTCGTCTCGTCAAAATGGCGTGTGCGGCGTGCTTTAATAAACCCTTTGGATCAATGGGCACCGATATACCGTAGAACTGAATGGTGTTCATCGTAGCGCTGTGGCGAATTATGCTTGAGGATGTTTTGAGTCGTGGACCAGGTTTTGAAAGGATTAATTGGGTTGTTTATTCCTGAGACTTGCTTCAACTTCGTAAAATGAACTGGGTCGCGGCTTCTTGCGCCAGTTCACGCGTTCACGACCGACGAATAAGCAAGGCTGGCCCACTACTCCTATCTCCCCGGCCGGCCGGGGAAAGTCCAGCCGCGGAAGAATACTACCAACAACGGGCACTTATTCCACTGCAACCCAAAATGAGCGCCTTCGAGCACCGGAAAAATTACCGAACCAGCTTTCGAACCGGCAGAAAGCAGGTAGTACCAGGAATATGGACAAGGGACCTCGTTATTAACAAACCAGCGGGGCTCATCCCGCCCAAGATCTGTTGGAAGACTAATTCGTAGCCGTGGTTTCCAAAAGTGACGAAGACCATCTCGAATCGTGCCCCTTTGGTCCCTTCACACCCCAAGCCCCCTCTGAAGCCATTACCCCCGAGGACCCCATCAACTGAGAGGATCTGACCGGGGCGTTGGGTAAGGGGCAAGTTGAAGGGGGATGAGGGGACGGTGTGCAAACTACCAAATGGGGTGAAAATCAAAACGAAACAGATGAAAGGCATGGGCATGGAGGGATATTAATACCACGCTAAATCTCCGACACGCGATCCCTGTGAGCCGCGTTTTTCTCCCTTTTCCTCTTTCCTTGTATATGCAAGCGTTTGAAGCTTGGAGGTGCGTATCAAGCCTGGTTGATCCACTAGGATAGCGTCATAGGGTCTTTGCAAGTTTCAAAAACTTGCACTGGCAGGGATGTTGGCGAAATTACCATGATACTGCCCCCGTCAATGGTGCTTGAAGCCGTATGCAGTGCATGCAGTGCTGTATATGCTATATATGCGGTCTCATGTGTAATAATATGTCGATATGGTATGAAAAGTTCTAAACTCAGCTTGCTTGATCTCCATAGCTGCCCCATGGCGGCTGTCGTCAGGTCATGTAAGTCAGGAGACAGTCTGTTCGATGACGAGAAGGTAATCGCCGAGATTAAACTACAAATTATCGATGGATAATGATTGGCTTTTTGCATAATGATATGCGCTTGAATAACGTGGATCCGGTGGGTATACTGCAACATAGAAGTGCAAGTCAGAATTCAAAGATCCTCATCCAAGGATTGTCCAAGATGCTACGCACCAAAACCGTCAAACAGCTTGCGAAATGATTAATTGATCTGGCTGGAGCGTGAGTAGGCGAGTGCAAAGTGTGAGTTAAAAATAATTAATTAAGTCACCGGACCTGGTAGTATGCACACCTCGAGGTTCTCGGGAAACTAGATACTGATAGGTATGTTCAATACCATATTTGGAAAGGGATTGACATCATACTGTTAGGCTTACGGTGACCTAAGGTGCGTTCGGATTTAATGAATATCGCTTAGAGTCCCGGGTAGTATGTAGGTAGAAGGCTGTAGCATCCTAAGTACGTCATGGACATAGAGAAGGCAAGAGTTTGAAAGGATGCATTGTTGTAGCAGTCCTGACACAGTCCCACAATGCTATATGCGTGTGTATTCGTGCCGGTACCCAGTGCCTATCGATAAGGCGGATACGATACCCTCGTATGATCAAGCAACCCACCTCAAAGGAGCCTTGACAAAAATTTAGTCAACAATGGCGTCAAGTGGTCTGCCTCCCTGATGGAGTTCATTACAACTCGTGGTTTTGGAGCGAAATTCCACTTCCACGACTCCAGGTGCCCAGCTAAGGGGAGAGAGCAAGCTGGATTTGACCACTGGATTGATTGATCGTAAAAAAACTCGAGGTCAGATTAGTCAAATAAAATCAGCTGCACATACCACATACCCCTAAGCCTTTTCGATATTCACAAAGTACAAGGGTAATTGCACCCGCATGCTAGGTCATGGGGCCCGGTCCTGGCGCAATCCGCGCCCCATAATTTAATCGAAGTCCGTGGATTAACCTCTCTACCAGACTTGCCTTTATCCCTAATGGGAAAGTCAAAGAACCGCAATGCACCGGTGGAGAAAGCCGGTAATATGCGCGTTATTAGGCTCATGGCAAGCTTATAGCGTCCGCCCAAGGTCAATTTTGATGAGGGCTGATGAAGGTTCTGCTAGTCCTTGTGGATAGGCATCACTGGCAGCGTGTCCATTGATAGCTTTGCAATATTGCCATATTCCGATGTCTGTAGTTTGAAATTCGAGTTGAAAGGGAAAGATTTTTCCACCGTCGACCCACACAGGGTCGTAGGTCAAGACAAGAAAAGACACCGAAAGGTTGTGAACACTGGAGCTGTGTGTGCAAACTGACAGAGTACAAGCCAGCAAAACGCGATGCCCTCGGTGTGAATTCGGCAGGAGCGGAGAATGAAACTCGTGTTGTCTGCAGGCTGCAGCTGGACACACCATCCAAAGCAGGTATGTCCATATGTTCAAGTCTTGAGCAAACCAGAATCCCACCAATGAACGTTAATAGCCCACTTTGCTCTTAAATTGAAAACATCCGACAACACTCCAGTGAACGCGAACGGTCGGACGCGTAGCTGCCGCGTTCACGCCGGAGGGTGTTGCGGCCCCGCAATCAGCGCGGGCGCCAAGCTTCCTCCAGCCTCCGGTTTGGTTGGGCAGAGAGGCTCGAACGGAATGGAAGCTGGAGGGCGACATAGTTTCCCCATTCGTTCCAACACTCGTGAACAAAGGTCGTCGTAGCATCAACGTGGCTAGGCGTGGTCGCCCGAATAGATTCCCTCTGGTAAAGTGGGCTCCTAGCAGTTTATCACCCGACTTGGACGTGCCCACTTTCCTTACGACCTTCCACCGCACGCGGAATCCAAGCGCCGACTTGCATCCAAGTTGACTACTTAGCGCCATGTCGAACCAGTCTAGCGCCAACGGCCTGAACGAACAAACCATCTCAATCGCGCTTGCAGCACTCAAAGATGACATCCCCTCCTCCGAGCCGCCCAGCGCCGAGTTCCTCCAAATGGTCTCAGGCCAGCCATACTTTGCCTCCGATCCTTTCGTGCGCAAGGTCGCCACCCTCCAACGAAGCAAGTTGCGCGCGATTCAAAACGAGGACGATGATCAGAAGCGAATGGAGCTCGCGAGGAAGTTCTTTACGCTGAGCAAACCCGATGCGCAGATTTATGTCATACTGTCCTTTCTTTTGTGAATATGTAAGTGCC
>KB722749.1:607465-676811 GCA_000349905.1 Volvariella volvacea V23
GCACGCACGGGCGTCTACCCGATAATCGAACAGCTTCCCAAGCTAACCTAACCACATACGCTACAGGGGTTCAACATCACAGTAGGAGACGACGTCCTCTTCAACGCAGGCTGCACAATCCTCGACGTCTGCCCAGGCAAGTCCATCTCTCCACCCCTATCCCATTCACAACCTTACAACCCCCCTTCCCAACAGTCACAATAGGCTCCCGCACAATGTTCGGCCCCAACGTCCAAATCTACACCGCCGAACACCCTCTCAAACCCGAAGACCGCAACGGCCTCCGCGGCCGCGAATGGGCCCGCCCCATCGTCATCGGCGACGACTGCTGGATCGGCGGAAGCGCGATACTCTTGCCTGGGATCACGATCGGGAGTGGATCGACCGTCGGGGCGGGGAGCGTGGTGACGAAGGATGTTCCGCCTCGGAGTGTCGTGGTTGGGAATCCGGCGAGGGTTGTTAGGACTATTGATCCTTGAGTAGGGGTCTGGTCAGTTTGTGCAAAATGTTAAAGTAGACAGTGACAGCTGGGCCGATGTGTTGGGTTAAACACAGTAGGACAATTACTTGGAGTTGATACCTCATCCACTCTAGCTGGTAAAATCATCTCTTTGCGACCTTTTTTTATTTTAAGCAAATTATGTACATAACACATCTGTGAAATTTTGGTTTGGGTTCGCGATCAGGAGTACGAGTCAACCGAAGAGAAAGGAAATGTAACTACGAGGGGAGAGAGGGGGAGGGAAAGGCGGCTCTCATAGGCAGAACCCCTAACGTCATAATGAAAACATCGAAGGATAGAAGGCGATATGGAGAGAGGAAAGGAAGAGAGGGTAGCTAAAGAGAAAGAAATTAACTGTCAAGGGCGTCGATGAAAGAATACAACACAGCAGACCATAGACGAGAAAGAGTAAGTCGCAAGGAACCGAGTGAAATAGAGAACTCGGACTACATAGCGTTCACAACGATGACCATAAAGGAAAGGGGAAAAGAGAAACAGCGATCTGGAATTTATCATTCTGTTCTCGCCTTCTTCTCTCCACGCTCATTACTCTCTCCATCCTGCGTGGTCTCGCCCTCATTCTTTCTCTTGTTCGAGGGCGATGGGGAATTTGGCGCAGCAGCGGCCTCATCTGCTGCAGCTGGTCCTTTCGATGCAGATGAAGGTGGCTTACTGGAAGGGGCAGCCGGTGCCAGTGCCGCACTGCCCGCACTGCCAGCTCCATGCATCCCTCTCAAGACTTCCAGCTCACTCTCCAGCCTCTGTCTCGCCAGCCTCTCCTCCTCCCACAATCGCTTAACTTCCTCGAGCTGGGCTTGCAAATCGCCCATCGCTTGATCCATCAGCAGCTTCTCCAGCGTCCATTTCTCAATGTTGCGCGCCTCGTTGTCCTTGAGGTGGTGGATGTACTGTACCGCCCGAGCCAAGATGGCGCCTTTCGCCTTCTCGCCTGTGCCATTTGGAACGATACGTCCAAGTTCGTTGATGCCTTCATTGATGTTCCCACGACGCCGTCTCTCAACCTCTTTCTATGAAGACGAAATGAAATCAGCACGCAGGAATATATGGCCAAGAGATGGCAAGCCAACCCACATGATTATCCTTCCTCTGACGGGTCCACTCGTCGGTTCCCATAACGGCACTCCTACCACGCGAACGGCCTGTAGTTGAGACGGGTGCAGGCGCAGGCTTATCGGCGGCAGCCTGAGCCGCTGCATCTCCTGCAGGAGCGGACTGCATTTCCTGTCCCGGAGCAGCTCCTGAGGCTGGTTGGCCGTCTGGCGCTACTGCCGGTCTCACGGCACCCACAGCAGCGGGAGCGGCCTGCATTGCCAAAGCAGAAAGTTGACCGAGGTTCGGTGGGCCACGAGGGTGGGAGGATGGGCCGGGGTCATTGATACCAGGAAGTCCGGGCGGAGGGTGTTGACCAGGATAAGGATGTTGAATGGGGATCTGGTGGTGTCCTGGCGGGAATGGCGGGGCTTGTCCTTGAGACAAATTTGAGAGTGCCTGAGCAGCATCTTCCTTTCCACCTTGGTGGGCTTCAGCGAGCTAAGACACACAAAAAAAATTTCCGGAGGGGGAAAAGAAGGAATTTGTCAGTAAGCAGATCATGCAAGTCGGAGACCAAGATGCGAAAATCGCAAGCGCCACATGCTCGCTGCGCCCCTTGAGGGACTGGCTGAAAATGACACCAGCTTCCCCGTGACTTGGATGAAGCCCACTCGTGCTCGATACCGCGAAAATGCGAAAGATCACGTGTAGCTAATTAATGACCAGAAGGCGCGCCGACTCTCATTCATTCAGAGATCGGCTACCGCTTTGATATCTCGAAATCCGGGCAACGAACAATCCTCAAACGCACAAAACCTGGTATTTACCTTGAATACGCTTGGTATATGCCTGAGCAGAGCCATGAGCTGATTCTGATCCAGTCCGGGCAGCGTCAGGTTGGCGATATTGGGGTCGGGCTGCATGTTTGTCGGGAGTGCGGCAGGCGCAGCGGGTTGGGCAGCTGGCGCAGGGTTCGGCGGTGGGTGAGAGAGGGCTGGATCATGATTCTGAGTTGCAGCGGGAGCCATGATTAGACTTGGAGGATTGATTGGGAGTCTTTCTGCAATTACGGTATATATGTGATGAGAAGACCGGTCTTTGTGCCGTCAAAGGGATTTACTATACAATCGTCGGTTATTGGTGTATAAAGAATCAACACCGGGAGAGTGGTGGGCTACAGTGGAGGCCCTGCAAAAATGGGGCAAGGGTGCATGGTCAATAAGAGAGTTTGGGGCGTGCTCAAAATCGTACTTTGGGCGGAGGTCAGATAGTTGGGATTACTGCTCGATATCTAGCCAAGGGGCAAAGGGAGGAGGGGCGGGGAGGACGTGAAAGTCACGACAGTCGTGACCACAAACCTTGTGACCTGGCAGTCATAACACCTCCGTTCACACGCCACTTTGTACCACCTGACTTGTCCAAACAACTATAAACACTCAAACTCATTCACTGAACAGGCAACTTCGATGCACCCACTAACCCCAATTGCTAGGGAAAAGGTCCACAGCCTCACCGAAGCTCACGACGAGAATAGCTCCTTGCCGAATCTCCATAGATGTAAGCGCCTTATCGGACCGCCCGGGAACAGACCCGGCCGAGAACCGCCCAGCCAAGCACTGGTATTAGGGGACGATCTGAATATATCAAAGCAACCAGCCTATTATTACATCGAGACTCCCCAAAGCTCCCAGAGAAAATCATTATCGAAACCCAGGTGTCTCGGAGGGCAGTTCCTGCTCATGCTCATGTCACTTGCGGCCTGCACCGTCGTCAACTGTTACTTGCCCTGGACCCTCAGAGCACGGATCGGGGCCCGAGCCAATAGCAAGTTCCCAGAGGATATGACGACGAACAGGAAGACGCACGTTTAATAGTTGCAGTTTGATAAATTCAGGACCTATCAAGTCCTCCATTACCCTGAACAGCTCCTAGGATACTGATGCGTGAGCTGAGATCTGGTAGCTTGATTCAAAACCAACAGTTATGTTGGCTGCTGTCAGGCTTGATTGGAACTGTCAAACCCAGTGTGATTGGTGGTATGTCTGTCGGCAGCAACAATTGATGGAGCTTTATGATAAGCACTTACCTTGTGTCTTGCGGTGAATCTGCTGACTGATCATCACACCATATCGTTGCATGCCTTTCGTGCCCAATTCGTGACGAAGTGGTGGGTATGGAACAGCATCAGATCGCTTTGAGCTTGGGCAGTGACAGACTGCGGCCCCTATGTAGGACATTCAATGGAGTAGCCACAAACGATCGGGTATAGACTATCGTAACCCTGCCCAGTGTCCACCAAAGAAATTCCACAAAGCAGCAGATATTGCAGACCTGAAAGTGCCTGAGAGCAAGTCCGCGGTCCCGAGCTCTTTGGAGAGACAATTCGCATCATGCATCTTGTGCAGAGCAAAGTCCCTACGTGAACGCAGGGGAGGGGAGTACCCAGGCTGGACGGTCGTAATTATAGCGCGATAAGACTGGCTTTTGACTAACGATACGAAGTCAACGCACCAGAAGGCGTCCTTGACGCGAAACTTGCTCCGAACAGATGGCAATGCGATATTCCATGTGAGAAGCCATCGGCGGAGGAAGACACGCACACCCAAAAGCAGTTTGGTCCAAGTTTTTCCAGAAAGTCAAGCGAATGCGGTCATGCTAGAATGTGTCAAATAGCAAGGGTCCACCGCTTACTACACCGACAAGGTACCAGGAACTAGAGGGATCCACTTCATTATACGTTACACACCTCAGCCCTTGTGCATCGTACGAAATTTTTGCGTCTAGGACTTGCCCGCCTCGTGGGTGGATGCGCTTATTTTGCATTGAAGACGTAACTACCCCGCAAATGATGGAGAGGTAAGTAAGCTTGTTGCGTGTCCCATTTCCGTTGCTGGCCATAACCGGGGTACTGTATCAATGGAGAACAGCTTGGGTAAGCACGAAGAAGCTCGGATGGCGATAACATGCTCTTCCGCAGCCCAGCGGATTCGTTTGGTGTCAGCATTGTGCCCAATGGGTGCTTGGACGGGTGGTTTCAGTGCCATGGGTGGCTGGGAGATATGGTACATGGCGGAGAATTGTAAGGATCCCTGACTGAATAGACCGGCAATAAACACGCTGAGATTAGACAGCAGCTGGCCCATCCAAGGCGACGTTATTGATTGGGATCATTGACAAGGTTATCATCGGGTTGCCATGAGAGGGTTTCGAGTAGTCAATCAGACTGTTGGTTAGCTCGGGGATGAGATGGAATGGGGAAGAAGTTCGGTGTGAAGTTGAGACAGACTCTGAGAAAAACAGGGACGATTTGGCAGCAGGACCTCCGGATGGGGTCAAAAACCAAGATTCGATTCCAACTTTCTCCCTTTGCATAAATTCCTTTCAAGTCCACACGCGAGCCAACCAGCTATGAAGGCTTCTTCTTCCAAGGCTCCCCTCTTTTGTTGACTATCTAACCTCTCCCGCTCCTCCATCACTGGTCCATCGAATATGGGTCGCCGTTCCGTGGATGATGACCCACTGACGTTGCTTATGGCACCGCCACCCGACGAAACTCCCGAGCAACGACAGGCAAGGGAGGCTGCTGAAGCTGAGGCAAAACGACGAAGCGATGAGATCGACGAACAACTTAGACGTGAGAGGGAGCAGGAGAAGAAGAAAAAGAGGCCGGTCAAGCTATTATTGCTGGGTAAGCAGTTTACCCACTCTCATCCCTTCATTTCCTGCCACCCCCGGGAAGGTCCAGCATGCTGACCCACAATCTTCTCAGGCCAGAGCGAAAGTGGCAAGACTGCAACGTTGAAGAGTGAGTGCAGGTTGTTCTATGAATTGCTTCCGCACTGACACGTTGTGGCCCAGATTTTCAGCTGACCTACGCCCGACGCGAGTGGTTCGAGGAACGCGCTTCCTGGCGCGCAGTTGTCTTTCTCAACCTCGTCCGAAACGTCAACGATATCCTATATCACCTACATCAAGAAACAACAGACGCTCCAGCCGACGACGATATCGACGACTCCGATGAAGAGCAGGTCTACTACCGAACTACTGCCCGGACACTCCCTCCCCTCCGCTTCACAGAACAACACCACAACCTCAAAACGCGTCTAACAACTCTACTGCGAGTACAAGCAGAACTAGAACATAGACTTGGTGCCGCTTCCACAGAGCTCTACTCAACCTCTGTGACCACCGCCGCACCGTTCGAGCTCCGCCGTCAACCACAACGGCGCGGTCACCAAGAATTCTCCATAAACTCATCCAATGGCTGGAAAAGTGCATTGGATAGATTCAGGAGGAATCGCAGGGACCGTGCAACGGAGGTGCAAGAAGGTGTATCACAGAGGTGGGTGGATGAGGAAGAGGAGATTACCGAGATAATTGCGTCCCTTCGGGATGATATCAAAACACTGTGGGAAGATGACACCATACAGGAATTGTTACGCAGAAGGAAAGTGAGGCTGGAGGATGCACCGGGTTTGTAAGTGCCAGATGATTTTTCTGTCCTTATTTTGGACCGTTGAGTGGCCACATGTTGATTTGGATCATGGTTTTGCTTTTTTGACAGCTTTCTGAATGATGTGGAGCGAATTGCGGTGCGGAACTATCAACCAACTGACGACGACGTTCTTCGCGCGCGCCTTCGGACGCTGGGCGTGCAAGAATACAGGTTCGTATTCGACCACGGTAAGCCCATTTCCCAAAATTTTGATATAGCACTTTGCTCACGCCTGCACAGGTCAGTCTATAGGTCAGGAATGGCGGCTGTATGATGTCGGTGGTACCCGAAGTAGCGTAAGTGCGGTGATTGCGGGTCAATTTGAATTTGACGCGCTGACATCTTTGTAATGGCAATTTGTAGAGGGCGGCCTGGTATCCATATTTTGACGACAGTGCGTGTCCAGTCCTTTCTCTCGACAGCTGATGCCCTGGTATTGATATCCCTTTTTTCCGAACAGTCGACGCCATAATATTCCTTGCGTAAGTGCAGATATAACGCCGACCCTTGGCAAAAGGCTAATTTTCTCCTGGCCGCCGCATAACGTATAGACCTGGTACGTGATGCGGTATTTTGGTTAAGCTTGAGAATATTGAATGTCGTTATGCAGTATCGCCGTTTAACGAAAAGTTGGCCGAGGATCGGAGAGTTAATCGACTTGAGGATAGTTATATGCTGTGGCGATCCGTCTGTTCCTGCAAGGCACTTGGACGCACCCAAGTTATCCTCTGTACGTCCACTCTAAGGGGTTCCCTTGATAGTGTTCCTTGAACTAAAAATACCACCAGTCCTAAATAAGTGCGACCTCCTCCAAGCCAAGCTCTCAAGAGGAATCCGGATACGAGACTCCATACCTAGTTACGGCGAGCGTAAAAATGATCTACAAACCGCAACGAAATGTAAGAAGGAATCCACCCTGCATGTAGTGACGTCGAATCTAAGCTTTTATCCCCATATAGACTTCCAGCAGCACTTCAAGGAGATATTTAGGACAAGTTCGCCAACCCAACGACCATTCTACGTCCACCTCACCTCTGTCATCGTATGTCCCGTCACTCTATTTTGCCACAAACCCAGACAGCCAACTCGTTTCCCTGTATGTAGGATACTAAATCAACGGCGGTCACCCTGGGAGCAGGTGAGTCATTCCTTCTGCTCGGACAATACCCCAGGTTGATGTATATCCATTCTCTCCAGTGGAAGAGTCCATATTAAGGCAGCATCTACGTCGCGCGGATTTGATGTGACATGAAACGCATGATGTATGCTCTGCGCTGCGCGCATCACGACGGGTTGCATCACCTTCCCTCTCCGCCCATCACACACATCTACCTTCGCGCGTGTCAGCGCATGCATGCTGCATCGTTCTGGCACCTCGTTAGTTGCGACCCTTTCACCTCATCTCAACTCCAAGCGCCATGGTGAATGGCTGCGGGCCGAGCCCGCCACCACGCGAGCCAACACGTGTCGCAACCTCAACTCCACCGACTATCGCACTACCACTTGATGAGGTAGCCGCAACCCTCTACTCCATATGGACCGCCTCGGCCCCCGCTATCTCGTTTACTGTACTCTAGACCTCCGCCTATCTATCGCATGCTCGAATCTACACAACAATCTTGTTTAGTCGATTTCAAGTTGCCTTTCTCAATTTTGTTCGACTCGCTTATCTTCCTGCTCTATTCCTTTTGCTTCTATTTCTGGTGACTCTGGCTCCCGGATTTCCTCCTACTTATCCTCTGAACTGTTTTTTTCGCTGTTCTAGTGTACCGTATCTTACCTGACTTCGTATCTTCTACCTTTTCGATTTCTTCCCGCTCGACAATACCTCGAGAATTGTTCTCGAGTTTCCATGCATTAGAGTACACCTGCTAACTCTCACTATTAGTCCTGTAAGTACTTTGTATAATACCCAACTCAATCATATGTATTGGATAGGTGCTCTCCTACCCAATCAGTTGCTGGCACTCCGTTGATCAAAACAGGACGAGAGCGTTCAAAATGTACAAAGAAAAAAGGGAATATAATTAGCAGACTGTTCCTATCTAGCTATGTACCTATCCATATCTGCAAGCACACACAAAAAATCTCTTCACAATCACAGTACTACACGAGAGAACAAAGCAAACAGTGAACGAAAGCACTCTTTATCAGAACCCTCACGAGCCCCCTCTACCCCCACCACTCCCTTGCGACTCTCCACCTGCACCTGCACCGCCAGCACCAGCCCCACCCGATCTGTCCACCGAATTCTGCCTCAACATCGGACTCGGGAACCCCCTCTCGTTCCTACTGCCCTCATCGAACCTCTGCTGCTGATGCTGCTGATTCCCTCTTGCCGACGTAAACCTCCCAAGCTCGACCTCCGGGCCCCCCTCATAGTCGTCCTCGCTCTCAATCGGCGTCGCCCTCCCGCTCCCCGATATACTCCCTCCTCTACTAAATCCTCCTACACCTCTAGGGCTATTCCCGCCATTGTTGGCGTACATATTTCTCCGGGCCTTGCGCGCGTGGAACGTCCGGCTTGCGGTAGCATTCGAGAAGAGGGGCAAGAGGTACCGCTCGTCCAACGTCTGGAACCACTTGCCGTCTTCACCGCCACCACCCCCGGTCCTATCTGCTCCATTATTTCCCTGTTGGTTCCTAGGCTGGTGCCGCTGATACTGGGGTGCCTGTGCTTGACTCTGATGTTGATTGCCCATCGCCGTAGGCGCCATGGGCAACACCTCCCCTTCATCCGAATCGAATTCCGACGAAGACGCAGAGAAGAGTCGGTTCGGACCTCCCGGCGAGTCCATCCCGGCTCTCCCAGCCGCCCCTTGCTGTTGGTTGAATGCCCGTGGGGCATAATGCGTGCCAATGGCAGCACGAGCCGCTGCCGAATCCCTAGGTGCCAAATAGCTCGGCTCATCATCCATAAACCTGTTCCACCTCCCACCGCCACCGCCACCGCCACCGTTCCCCCTCCTCTCCCAATTGTAGTCGTCCTCTTCTTCGCTGCTGCTCGCAGCATCGTCTTCAATCCCCGTCCTGATCCCAAGGACCTCCAACATCCTCGCCGTGGTCCCCCCAAACAACAAAACCGTGAGCACAACGACCACCAACACCGTCGTCCGCAGAATCTTCGCATTCTGCCCCTGAAACCCTGCTGCGAGCGCGACACCGACCGCACCCCTCAGCCCCGCCCAGAACAGCATCATCTGGTACGAATGGGGCAGTTCTTCTGACCTCTGCCCCCGGGCGTGTTTGAGGAAGAAGTTGATGAGCTCGGAAAGGGGGAAGACGGCCGCATAGCGGGTGAAGATGACGGAGACGAGGGTGATGAAGATGAATATCGGCTTGACGTAGCTGAACACCGGCTCGGAGACGGGAGCGCTGGTGAATATCGCCATGCCGAGGTAGATGAAGATGAAGTTCTCCGTTAATTGGGCTAGGGTGGAAAATATGTATTTTGTGGCGCGTTGGGTTCGGCGGGACATTGTGTGGTAGGCGTAGTGCTTAAGGGTGATTCCACAGAAGAGGAGGGATACGATTCCGGACATTGAGAGGCCGTTGGAGAAGAAGTAGCACGTATATGCACAGAGGGCAACGAGGCAGGTTTCAATTGAATGGAAGCGGTTGAGGGAGGAGTGTTTGAGGAGTAGGGACATTCCAAGTCCAAAGGCAACGCCGAGGGCCATTGATACACTGAATGTGAGCAAGAAGATGCCAACACCATGGAAGATCGAGGAGAGGTAGACTTCTGTCCCGTGGAACTGTCGTAATGTCCTATGGCAAAGTAGATCGTATCCCAAACGCGTTGTGATCCAGAGAAGCGTGCACTCACTCATACATAACGATACTGACAGCATCGTTCAACAAACTTTCTCCAAAGATGATGCTGTAGAGCTTGGGATCGACCTTGTACTGGTTGAAGATCGCCAAAATCGTCACGGGATCCGTGGCTGATAACGTCGAGCCAAAGATCAGGCATTCGAGTAGGGAGAGGTCTAAAGATTCGAGGCCTAGGAATGACCAGATGTAGACGAGCACACTGTACTGTGGGTGATGAATACAACTGAAATTCTTGGCAAAATGCTGGGGACGTACCCAACCCCAACTGCGGATACGAATGTCCCAAAGAACGCGAATATTAGGATGGATCCAAAGTTGCGAAAGAAGTTTTCCTGTGAATCGAGGTCAAGATGAGATAGGTAGAGAGGTAATGATAAGGCATACTTGTTTCAGCTCATATCCAGAATTAAGGATGATGGGAGGTAAAAGCAAGTTGAAGAATAAGGTATGCTTAAAGGTCTGTGAACGTGGTTGTTAGCGTGCTGTGGGTTCCACGTCGACCAGAACACAACATGCTGTAGAGTTCAAGAGCAATATCCAGCAAAGCAGCAAGAGCTGCGTAACCCAACAGCTCCTATGCCTAATCAACACGTCCAATAACGCACATCAACCCCTCACTCACCAACATCTCTCTTATCAAGTTCCCCGGTGCCAGACGCACGACCAGCCCCACAAACATCCCAGCAAATATAGACACCAAAGTCTCATGAACGGCACGTATCCGCTTGATCTGGAGGTAATACGACGTCCATAACGAGAGGATCAGAAGCAAGCACACGAGAAAGAGCGACCACGAGGAGTAATACTCTTCTTCCTCTGGATTTGCTGGCGGTGAGCTTGAGGGCGCGGCAGCCGTGAGGGTGCCCAGGTGAATAGACATCGGGGCTCGCGGTCGGTGCTGATGAGACCAACGGGATGGAAATTGGTGCTGCGTATGACCTTTGCCAGCCTCCAGCAAAGCACTGGGCAGATAACTTACGTAAGGCTCACCCTAAGAAAACACGTTCAAGTTCACAGCAGCAATATCGGCAAATGCGATGAGTGAAGTGAGGGTGTGTGGGTGCAGATTACATTAACTTAATCTAAACTAGATGATAATCTATAACTACTTGCGCTTGAGCTTCGCTTGTCGTGCTTGCTGAGCGGTGGACTCTTCAAGCTTCTTTTTGTAAAAGTCGGTGACGAATCTGACCGTCTCCATAGGGCTTGGGAGTTTTCCGCGTAGCTCACGTGGAACAATGGGGATGTTCAGAGCCTTGCGTATGGGGGTGTATTGGAATGCCAGGGATTGAGCGGTCGTGGCCACGCTAGTTGTGATCAAGGACACCAGCAAGCCCTAATGGGTGCGTTAGGAAGAGCTACCAAGTCGAAGGTGCAGGTGTCGTACCGATGGGAAGCTGCTCATGACCCAAACACCGGCAAGGGTCAAGAATCGCAGGCCATTCATGATGTGACCCATTTCTGGCCGGTCTCTGAAATTCAACTCGGCGGCACCAATCTAAGGGAACTAATCAGGAGCCTGGACGGCAAGGTGCTGAGAATGGACGAACCGAGATCTGCGCGTTTACTGCAACGCATAAAGCGATGGGCAGGGCAATGTATGGGTCCGGAATGGTGAGGTCAGGCAATATGTCCAATCCACTTTGCATGAGCTGTGGCACAGGGAGTTGGCACATTTTCCTAACACCGAAGAACAGGCCGAACGTAACCGGAATCTGCACAAATGGCGTCAACGCAGTAATACCCATGTTGACTCCAGCATCCTTGTACATCTTCCTTATTTTCAACGCGTGCTTCTGCAGAGCCAACTTATCCCCCGTCATCCTGATCCGCTGCATTTCTGCCTGAGCGGCAGTTATTTGAGGTTGGAGTGGTAATAGTCGCGCTGAATTCCGCAGACCGGCTACGGAGAGAGGTAGGAGAGCCGCCCTCCAGAAGAGACTTCCAGCGACCAGAGTCCAGAACCACGGTAGGCCGGTGGTAACGTTGATCAGCTCCATTGACCACTGAACGATCCCGGCGGGTGTCCAGCTTGCAAGGCCCATTGCGGCCAAGTCACCGTATTGCAGTGCTGCAGGAATTGCATTGACGGCAGAGTCGACTACACTCGACGCAATTTCCTCTGTTGGCACGGCATTCGCAACACTCGCGGTCGCCTCGGTGATGGCTTCTGCCGCTTCAGATGGCACGGCATCGTCAACCGGTGGTGTTGCAGCTGAGGCATCTGTCGGTGGTTGTGGTGCTGAAGCCGCTGCAGCATTAGTCGACGATTCCGAGGCAGGCTTCGTGTAATTCCGGGAGGGTATAGACAGGCCGAAGGGCGTTGGTTTTGGTCCCAAACCCGGTCGCTATGGTATAGATTTGAGTGAAGACAACAACGTCTCGACATCGGCACAACATACTTGGATCCCATATGAAAATGACCTTGACACCGAGTGTTGCAAGTCAAGCTTTGGTGCCAGACTATTATTGCAAAACTTCCGTGAGTCCTACGCTCCAAACGCGCCAAAAGCCTCAACTCACCAGCGACCAGAGTATCTCAAGGCATTGGACCTCAGACCAGCAACCACAACACTTGGGAAAGCCATCCCGTCCACCAATTGAGCCAACGAAGCGGAGTAAAAAGTTTGGACAAGCGTGACTGAATTCCCAAAAAGGGTCCAATTTTGATCGAGTCTGGGCTGCCATAAATGGATGCTGACATAAGTGGCGCACAGTCGTCCAGTTCCGGCTCTTGCTTCAACCACCACACCCGGATAGCCCTCAGATAGGACCATGCCTCGAACTTACCGGTGTGCTTGCATTGCGCCTGGTCCAAATACGCAAAATTCTGACTTTGGGCTTGCAGTGGCCATAGACGGAACTCGTTTACGCCCATAGATGTCAATGAACTCGTCGAGCTTCGGGCCCGACAACGCACGTTTGGTGGTGCTTACAGCCGCACAGCGCTAGGAAATCTTGGGTATGCTCTAACGATATTACGACTCTTTGATCGGAGGTTTCACAAAAGTACGTTTCTACCTCTAAAGTCTTGCCCTTCCAGCTTCAACTCCGACTCCCGAGTCTACTCGCTACCGCTCCAAGACCAGCGAAGCGGGGCAGCGCGGGGGATGAATGTTGGTCGCGGAAGCAATTGCGATAAACCTAATCTGACCCCGTGTACCACTTTCTTCACCGTCAATCATCCGCTCTTTCTACCTTCCTTATTCTCCATCCAGTCGGTCTCCTATTCGCTATCCTAGGCGCTGGTCTGTTCGTAATATCATACTTCAGAACTAGACATTCGAACCACGACTTCGCCGACCGAGATAAGGACGACGACGACTCAAATCGTGTAATTAAGACTATAGGCCAGGAGAACGGACGGATATTCGGTCGTCCATTCGTCACAGCTGGGTGGTGTGTTCTAGCTGTGACAGTTATCGTTGCTGCCGTGGAGATTGCGCTGTTGGTGCTTATCTTGAGGATGGATGTTTAATTCCCCATCCATGCATTATTTGTATCTCTGGAATCCGGACCCTCTCAGGATGCAACTTCCTCAGCTTCTTACCCCTCGCGTACTTGACGCTTATTCCGCATTACAGTCCGCACCGCACGTACTCAATTCTCGGTCATGTGTACATTATTGCTATGTATTTCTATTCAGCCGCCAAGTGCTCTTATAGCCAATGCTCCCGAACACACGCCCTGGACCGTCACTGACTTGCACAGTAACTTTATCCAACTTGATTGGCACAACCCTTTCGCAGGTTCTCAAAATGACAAATGTACTGCACGCAAAAAACTTCTGGGGTCGTTTGTGGGGATTGAGATGTACCCCGATATGGCACTACTAGTCGCTCAACTAGACCAACATCAGAAGGGCGAGGACGTGCTGCTCGGATAATTGCTGACGACTCGGGGACCTGGCGGACTAGTACAACTAAGGCCTGCCTATGCCCTTACATTCCATCGGCATTGGTCGTGCTTTGACGGGACTTCTGGGGCTTCATTCCGCTCTTCGACGAGCAGATTTGCTGGAACGCGCCAGCAACGAAGCGTGACGAATGAGGTACTAGGTACCACTGTAAATCAGGTAAGATCTCGGCGGCAATGTACCCAACTCTACTTGGAGCGGCCCCTGAATTTTTTTCAGTTCCATACGCCATCGCTTTGCGAATGATTGCTGTGTTGGCTGTTTCTTTTGTTCTCCATGACCGGCGGTGTTCAGCACCTTCATATCTCTCGGATAATGCGAGTATAGTACAGCCAAAATATCTCACACCAAAATGCACCTTTCCATCGCTACGCCACAACCCCTTGTGAGCCTGCAACAATCTCGAGCTCTAGGTACAGTGCGATACCGATAGTCCAGGCCCTCCGCATCACTTCAGACCCTCGGGAGACCTCGTTCTGTTATTGGTCGACAGGAGGTAAATCTCTTTCCGAATATCACGCCCATCCGCTCACCATGACATGCACCGTACTCGCTAAACCCTGCTTGACATCGATTGGTCGAATGTTACGACATTGACAATCCACAGCCGTCTGTGACATAACGGGGCACATTTTCTACCCAGGAATGTAGATACTCACTGGGGCAATCTAGGAACCCTGTATTTCTCTTCCGGACCCTCCCAGGGTCCCCCAGCCCACGCGTCTTCAACCTCCCATTAACACGCGGACGCGGACGAGCACCAAGCACGCCCTCTCGGTTTTTACCGCGCCTTACGCCTACTACACCTCAAAGAAAAAATAAGATTTCGTTATGAACCCTTGCTTCTCCTCGCTTGTGCTGGTGTCAACACGTCTTCCCTACGGTGTGTTGTGTCGCAACAGTTAATGAAATCTCTATCCATCACTGGCAGGGTAGAGATACGAACATACTGACGCTTAGGGACTGAGCCAAGGTCGCACGGCAGCGTGCAGATGGCCACCACCCTTGCTGTTGACTACCAATCGAGCAACTGCTGAACCCTTAATTACGATGCGAACCCTTTCTTATCCTCGTCTTGGTTTTTCCTGCCCTTGAGTTGCGGGACGAGTTGAATATGATAGGTCCATATGTCTATCCCCTCCAAGGCAAGGCCTCTTCGCCGAAGGAACAGAGCGAGGAAGGTTTCGATTATCCTTGATGAATTGCGGGTCCAGACCTCAGGCCTCATAGATTGCAGCCAGCCGTGTTCCAGGGAGCCGTGGTCCTTTTGGTTAAAGTTCTATATCACGGGTAGTGCCAACGAATGAGTGGCAGCCTGAGCGGGCGTGTTCGAATTCTGTTTTCTATCTCCCATATCAGATATGATTTATCTGGCAGTTTGATTGCTTCTCGGGTTTAAATCTGGGGGAACGCAACCCTATGCCAGTAAACGTACAAGGGCGAGATTTTGGTATCGTCATTAGGGGCCCTGGGACCCACAACACTCGTGCTACTGTACCAGGAATAAATCGGCACAAAAAATCACTTTCTCTACCGAAAAATAAATCATGCGCATACACACAGCGCAGTCGACTTGGTGGCAGGCGGAAGGGGTTCCCTCGTGTTTGAAGTGATGGCCGTAATCATATGGTGGTATCATTAGCCGTATGTACGACCCATGATGCTATGGTGTCAGTCACCACCAAGTGCACGAGGAATCATGGAATAATTAATTGTTTCATCGATATCAAATCAACGCTAGGTGTGAATTTACAGTGTGGAATGGACGTGGACATACTCTGCATTTAGCCGAAGGGCACGCATGGCACTTTCTCTATTCCTGGTGGATTGAGAGCGGCCAGCCCATCACAACTGCAGCTAGCGTGCTACTACTCTTGTGCTGATGCTGATGCCGATACTGGACTTGAGCGTTCGGGCAGAGACCGACAGCCACCAGCATGCATGGAACAGAACGCGAGCCCGAGCTAAGTTCGGTCTCGGCGAAAACGAGCCTCAAAAGCCTATTTGAATCCGAACAGCACGCACAGTCAGTGCTAGTAGGAATGCTGCAGCAGGCCAAGACGCCACCGCGGTCGTCTTCAGCGAAGTGCACACCTTAGTGCCTGCTGGCGTCGGTGATTGGAGATGCGTATCACCTCCAAAGCAAAGGTTCTACTATCAGTGTGCAAACGGTTAGCCAGCATACATTGGCAAGTGAGACTCGAATCCGAGTCATGGGGTCTCGCGCCCACTAAACTAAACCACCACAATGGTAGAGGAACGGATCAGAATTTTGACGTTCCTCGTACGTGCTGTATTTGGTGAGTTGCATTAGCGAGCCCGGATCGGTCGACTCGACGCGGAGATCTCACTCCGTCCTTTGGTCCTGGCGGCCACTGACCAGAAGTATACGATGGTTGCCCTACCGCATTGTGAAACCCGACAAACAACTCGCCCGCTGGAATCCGTGGACGAGTTTAGCACTGTGGTTGCTCAAGACAGGCTAGCTTAACTCCCTTCGCGATACTGCTGTCCAATGACCCGTGACTCACTGTGCATATATGCTCAGCATGTGGCCGCCACGACAATGGATACACATTAATCCATTATGGCCGTCGCTAGCTTGGAGTCGTGGTGCACTGCGCAAGTTAGTCTGTCAATACCTCGTCCACCTCGGTCATTGGCAAGCGCCTAACAGTTAAGAATGGAAACCATCTAACTAGGCATGTGGCATTCTTTCATTTGCGCTTCATACCCTTTCCGAATTAAACGTCATATTCCGTTTAATTAGGCTCAAACGTGGTAATACCGAACACAAACTAGAATGGTCAGGCTATCAGAAGGCCCTCAACTCACCCTCAATTTTATGCAAGAAGAGCCAGGAACTGAAATCAGATGACCCAGGAAAGATGGACATAACGAAAAGTCCGGGAAAGCATAACATACGATCGAAGCCCTGGAATGCGGATTGACCCTCGAGATGAGGGTGCCGAGCTGACAGAGGACATGACCTAAAGTAGCTTTGTGGGGCTGAGAGATGGGAATCGAAAGGGAAAGGACAATCTATGGAAGGAGCTTGAGCTTCAACCCTACTAAGTTTTGACATTACCACGTAAAATGTTAAGAACGCTCAATTCAATTGCGATGTATGTCGTCATAAGTTTCTCAACATGCACTGGCTGGGTTACGCGGGTGCCCTTTCTCATAAGCTTGTTATGCTGCGGATCATACACCATGCTTCCACGGGCTCATCCACGACTGTAGAGAACAATACTGGAAGGGAGGTTGTGTGGGGCCTTCAGCATGCATCACACGGGAGCCGGTTCATAACTCACTTGACCGCCCATACAGACCTCGTTGGCGACACTTGTCTTATGCAGGTATCTGGGAAGAATGGGCGATGCAAAACTGGAACCAGATTGTACAGATATCAATTAAAAATACATAATTTAGAAAGGCGCCCTATATCGGTATGAGACAAAGGATGATCAAGCCTCATACTAAGGAAGCTCAAAATTGCTTGAATGGATTGGGACTTCCTTCCCTGGATGGAGGTGATCTCGTGGTCGCTTCATACCCTCCCTGTACTGCTGCAGCATAAGGGTTTTCTGTAATGTAACGTCAAACACGAACGTCATTTAACATATATTAATTCATCATTATGGAAGAGCTCACTTTTACCCCAATGCGTCGGGGAAGCTTGCAACGGAGATGACCCGAGATTGCTATGGTGATCCGCCGTAGGGCTACCAGTTGGAGTAATATATTGGTGAGAGAACGGGGCCCGCGCCTCGGTGTTTACTCTTAGGTTAACCGGGCTTTCTGCTTCCACGGCTATCTGAATTTCAGATGGCTGCTCGTTAATACTTTGATTTTGGAGAATAGATTGTGCTATGCTTTCTAGGATAGTCTTTCTATACTCATTGAGTGCCGTGGAAGCATTGTCCATTTGACGTTGAGTATCCTCGACTAGAAATGCAAGAGACTCTTCACGCAGTTCAGCCGCGCTGATCTGTTCCTTGAGCTAGAATGCAACATTATGAGGTCAATTCACTTATGGAGGGACAAAACACACCTTCGGAAGAATTTCTAGGACAAAATTCACATCCGATTCACTTCAATCCAATGTGGCCATATATCAGTTCAAGTAGGCCATTCTCTCATCAACGACTTACATTGGTATGTGTCCAATAGGCTGAACCTCTTCAGAAGCCCGTTGAGCCTCTTCAAGGAGCGCTTTGGCGTCTACGACGTGGTGTCGAAGAATTTCGTGCGATATGTCATCAGGCATTGAGCCATGTGTACTAAGCAGGCGTCAAATAGCGGTGATAACATTGTGAGACAGCTTCCTACCGAGCTAGAGAATATTATAATTGCCATCAACGAAATGGCCCACTGAAGCAGTTGGCATCAACGCACCTCTATTGAACTGAATTTCCTTGACAAGTTCTGACGCCTCACGTAGCACCCGTTCAGCTTCACGCAACTTGGTCAACGCAAGGCGCTCAGATTGCAAACGGTCGTGGGCATCATTGTGCGTAGCAAATGCTCTTTGGTAATCCCTTTCTAGCTCATCCTCCTCAGGGAAGTCTAGTCGGGGAGGCCCGCGATGCAGTGTGAGAGACGGTGCTTGACAACCAAAGATGCCGACATACTCGGTGTAGATCCATTAAACCGTTGGAGGTGACGATCGAGCTCTTGACTTAGGGTTGTGAATGCGCCAGACTTTTCTGATAATATGTCCCGCTACACTAGGCATCAGTGCCAACTGGCCGGTGATATGAAGAACATTGCAACAAGTGAGACGCACAGTGGCGCGTGCCTGATCCAGCTGCTGTCGAAGTTGCTCCAGCTCCTCCTTCGCTGCGTGCTCGTCGTGTAAAGCTTGCATGTACTCCCTATGTGCCATTGAGAAGTATGCTGTGAGTCGATGCGGTTATCTGGGCCATAGCATGAAGGACGATGGACACTGACTGCTTTTCTCTCTCTTGTTGTGCTTCATATGCTCCACCCCTTCCAATCACCTTATGCATGAACTTTGACATAGTAGCATCCTTCACCTTCACGTACTCCCCATGTTCCTTTCTCGTCGCTTTCGACAGTGTCTCCACTTTCGCCTCATACTCCGCCACACTTCCCTGGAGCGATTTGACGATCGATTCCTGCTGGTGCAATTCCTGTGGCACGGATTTCAGCTCCGATACCCTTTGGAATAAGTAGGTCAGTCGAGATGCTTGTTGAACAAGGTCTTCGTTCGTGGACATCGATAATCGAGCAGTAGAGATTGGTGGCAGTGACGGAGGTATGACATCTCAGACTCTAGTAATGGACACCAAAATTGGCCTGCCAACGCCAAGTCCCGTCCATGCCAGGCTATGCACCACCCGCAGATAGGTCGACTGCGCCCATAGTCCCCCGGGCGTTGCTGTGATCGTTGGTCCGGTCCAAGCCTCAGCGCTTTCACGATGCCTCTGTGATTTCGCTGGGTGTGACTAGCCGACCATCGGCCGGGGAGCTCGGGAATTGCCGTCGGATAAGCATCACAGTGTCACAGTGTTCAGTACTTCCTTTGAAGGTCATCCTTATACCTCGGTGTGCGGCCAGGTCTGTCAGTTTGCAGGGCCTCTGATGAGTTTTTCCGAGTGTACCGGCTAGGTACTTCTTTTTTTCGTATTCAGTAGGATTCATGTGCTCAATTCAAGTGGCTGCCAATTCAGTGGCCACCGAGGCAAAGTCAGACTAGCATCCAAGGAGGGTTCAAGGGATAGCGATGCAACCACAGATTCCGGCATACATTCGTTGGCCTAGAATCAAGTTCCTGGCTGTATGAAACTTCCTATCTTCCCCGGTTTTTTGGACCTTACGGCCATGCTCAAACCTCCATTAATTGTATCCTTGGTATGTAGGATTAAATTTACAGGTCATCCAGCACGCTGAAGGCTCGCCATCAAAATAATATGCACTGTCCCTATCGCCATAGACGTGGAAAGCAACACGGTTACTGTCATCACATCATTGTTACAGTCACGAGACATGCTCTTCCAGACACGAAGGCCGCAGATCTCAATTGTTGCTTTTGTTAGTCACTACACCTGCGTCTTCCCCTCTCTTGAGACGTCAGAGGCTTGAGACAAGAGACGGAGTATGGATTACCCCGAATACCAGATCTTGGTCCAATGATGTCCGCCCGTTCAGTGAGAATGGACATTTATTCTTCGACGTGCAACTGATCCAAGCCGCGCGAGTCGTGTTGGAGGTTTGCAAAGGTGGCAACCGTGCGATGCATCTGGGGACATGGAATGACTTGACATGACTGATATTCTTTGAGGATTCCAGGAGCTTCGAGCCAGGATCATTCATTGCTTACTCCATGGCCTATGGGAATTTTCAAGATTTGACGTGGTAGAGTTCCGCCGGTGCTGTGTTAAACTCCCCCTCGTTACGCATAAGGTCAAAATTTCGCTGAGCCAATCTAGTGGGAGGTATGTACTTGTATGCAGAGGCCCGATACCATCGTGTGCCGGCAGCCTTTGGGCACATCATCCTTCACCATCAATCCTTCAGGACCTGAACTGATCCCAGTCGTCCTCACCTTCAGTTGAATCCGGATTCGACATGCCAAAAGCAGTCTCCGTTAGCCTACCACCCCGATCGTATCACGTACTCCTGGGATTTGAACCACGGATGAGAATGCTGCTGAGTGCTCAAGGTCCTGCACACAAGCCTTTCTACGCAGCATGCTAATATGACCCCCTCATCTGCTTTACGAAACTAGACTCGGTGATTGTTCGGTCACTGGTGAAGCCACCCTAAAGTCGAGTTGATGCCTTGAGCTAGCAGCCAAATGCCTTGTAGGTTGAGCTAATCGGTATGCTCCCCCTCTCCCTCCGCATCACCTTGACATGCTAATAGCAGAGAAGTGTCCAGCGGACTCCTCCTGAAGATAACTCTCCCTTTCATTGACATTTCACGGACTTACTTGTTTAAGAACACCGATCAAACACTCCAGGCATTTGGCGCTCGGTACGTTACACTACAGCGCGGAAAGATGAGCACGACACACTTACGCAAAAGTACTCGACTGTCTCACAGGGAGAGGAATAAGGTAATTGCCCTTCCTCCTCTGCCGCTAGATGTTCTCTACTAGCTCATAAAGAAGGTCTATGGTTTTCGTGATACCAAGAGGGTGCTGAGATCAATCGTACAGTGTCCAACCTTTGGTGATTTCGGACATCATTCCACAACCCCCACATAGTCTGTTTGATGGGCTAGTACTTCTGATGTGTCAACGGATTTGTTCAAGCGGCATAAATTCGTACCCTCGACTTGGCCGTCTCCAGTATAATGCCGCTCCATGCGAAAGATTTTTCACCTTCTATACAAGAAAGATAACATTTTGAATTGCAAACTGCGGGAGGAGTAATATCTTCGTCATTAGTGATGACCGCGCGCTCCACGTGTTATCCATGTCTGTCTTTTGATGGTGTATTGAATTTAACAGCTTCATGCCATTGATGATCTTTAACGTAGACAAAGGAGAGGGCTCAGCAATTGGATAGGAAGAGGGTCAGCTCCCGGCCAACTACAAAATTGTCAGCATGCATCTCCCGAAAGAAGCACCTCCGAAGCCTCACGACCCCAACCTCATGGTCAAAAGGAAACATCTTTGGAACTTACCATAGGATCGACGTGCCATAATTCTCCTCGGCAGCCGTTATTTCGCGTTTTTTTACCTACGGGTTTCAACCCAAGTGAGAGAAAAGAGTAAGAATAGCACTGTCCTACGCAACCACACTTGCGCAGCAAAAAAAAAGGCTGGGTACTTTTCTCCCCGTTCGAACTACCATTGAGGATGATCCCTTGATGTTCTCCTGGGGAAATCCCTATTCCTATCAATTATCTTTTGAATCCTTTCTCACCACGCTCAGGTCCTCACCCGTTCAAGTTGACACAAGTGACGTAATTTTTTTCGGTTGTCGAAAATATTCGAGTCAAGAGCGGCGGCTTGGTTGACGGGAATTTTCCGAAGCCGAGTATGTGGTTCGACCTAAGCGAGCGCTGCAGATCCCGCTGTCTACTAAATTGGTCCCTCCATCGTAACTTTACTACTTGTTTACTGGCCGCACGGGGAGTGGGGGGACTCGGATAGCGGTGTCCCTCCGTATGAGGTCAGTCCCGTTGGGAATTCAGCGCGGGTTTGCCTTCGGTTCCATGTTTGAAAGGCGAAGTGCAAGTGCATGGATTCGTTATACCCTGCGGCGCCGCGAAACCCCCTGCGATGGTGAGGTTCTGGAACTCACTAGGGAGTTCATGCCAGGCGTTCCACGTGCGCCGCAACTGACGCAATGGATGATACCAAGAAAAGTCATCTCTGCCATAAGGAATGGCCAATATAGTCTTAGCGTCAAACGAGCTGTCGAGTTTGTGGCTGATAATGCACTGGAACGGAGTAAATCTCATTTCCCTACCCCCGATCTAAGTTGACGCGGCGGGTGCGTTTGCCGCATTGCCAAGCTTGTGGTTTGCAACAAGGGAAGTAGACTTACTAGTAGATTCGAGGACCGAAGCCTCGAGAGCCATTCCGAAGAACGTGCTCATCCAAGCCTCAAAGTCCGGGGTGTGCGTTTCCCCATACTGACCATAGCGTACAATGAACTCAACCTGAAAACCTGAACGAAGATCAAAAAGCAAACGGGGGACAAGGCATGGATAGCACATGATAGCAAGGATGGAATGTACACCACAGCGATAATAATGGTATCATGGGTCTCAGCGACTGCGTTCCCGGACATCCGATCATTGGGGCACATCACCGACGCCGACTCATAGCAAAGCATCCCTCATAACCTGGAACGTCCGCGGGGCTCAACGTGTCTCGCCACCTACCAGCTAGATTTCTGTTCACGTTTCCAACTAGATAGCCACGATACAGCCATTTTCCTCGATCCCCGTCCATCTATTCATTATGGAAAAGGTACATTGTTCCGTAAAGGGTTCCCAGCAGACGTGAAATGAAGGCATCCAAGTCAATAATTGAAATTGATTAGTTATGAAGGGAATCGATCACGCACATATTCTTTCAGCAAACTGACAAATCCATCGCAAGGTCTTACTCTTCCTCGTAGACTGAATTGTCCCCACGATGAATGGCCCTGTGGTGTGCAACCTGCGTCTGATGGAGGGCCAAGATCGGAAACAAATAGACAAACCTCGCCAAAAATTATCACGTCCTGAACCCACGTTTTGCCTTCTTCTCCGCTGTGGCATGCTGGCTTGCTAGCCCGCCGATAATAGAATGGGTCTTTGAATCCTGGCACCTTGATTTGGACGCCGCATGATAATTCCTGAAATGACATCCTATGAGGAAAATACGATCTCAACGGATCACCAGACGGGAGAGGATCGCTATTATCAGAGTCTAGCTCGACACCAGAGTCGGACCGAGAGGGATCAGGTGCGATTAAGTGGTATTCACGGAGTTTCCATCTTTGGCTCTGCCGTACAATCATGCTCTTTTGCAGTATAGGTGGAGCGGCGCCAGCGAGAAGTTGGGCGTACGCCGTAAATTCAGTGTACTAGTTAAGGGTGAGCGGTTATGAGTCTTGCAAGGCAACATTTACCTACTGTGAACACCCCTTCCCAAATACCATCGATACTGAAACGGGGACAACAATTCAAATGAACGGGATGATCGAAATATTGGGGTAACAGCCATACCTCCCTGGGCTGAACGCTTCCGTTAGGTATTTGTCATACGCTTTCTGGGCAAGACTACGGCATCGGTTCCACTCGCTTTCCCACTCTCTCGAATCTTGTGAAATGATAGCGGATGGCAACGAGGGCGCACGCGGCATTCCATGGTCACCCTCTGCGAGTTGGTTGACTAATGCGATGAAGGATAGGATGGCAGGCGTGGTTAAGGGTGGCACGACGAGTTGACAAGGGGATGAGTAGTGGGCGCCGAAACCTGACTCATTGGAGTGGTGTTCGGGATGAAAGTCAACCCAGGATGGCGTAGTTAATTCGTACTGGAATTCTTCGTCTTAGTTGTGGTCCGATCCAAGGCAGTGAGTGGGGAGCGTACTCTGTGTGCTGCAATGGCAAACACCTTCAAAATGTTTAGCGCAACCCAAGAAATGTCGTCATTCCTTGGGTATGCCGCTGCCAGGATAATGGTTACGCTGGGGGGGGTGACGTGTGACATAACATACCACTCACCGGGTCTTAGCAAGAACCAGAACAGCCACATAGCCAACGACGTCTCTTGGTTGTTTGGGGGCCAATGGTTTTGTTGTATGGATGACAAGGAAAGGGAGGCACCCTGCACGCCGAACCAGTACTGCTTGAGCCAGTCCTCGATATGGGCATATTCGCGAAGCTGCAGCTCATTCTTCTCCTCATTCTCTAGCATGAGAAGGTACGCATGCAATAGCAGCCCGTGTAATCTCTCACCCCCTTCACTTGTGCTATCTCCGTCGACATCAAAGGTTGCATCCGACCGTTCACGTATTCGCCTTAGATAATAGCATCGAAGCTGGAGCTCTGCTGCGAGAGACTTTGGTGACGTTGGGTCTCCACCCAAGCGGCGAACTGCAGGCACAAGATCGAACTTGTGCGCGAATATCTTTGCATAGAGATGGTGGTTCGATTTGATCGATAGACGGGAATGAATTCTGCGACTGGTGTGCAGAAGAGGCACGAGTGCCGATGGGGGGCCCAGAAACTCGCTCGTGGCGGCGAGGAAGGCAATGTGTTCTAGCACCTCCTGAGGGACATTGTCAAGCGAAGGGGCGCACGCCATCGCAGGCGGGTCGGTTGCGACGGTGGGGATATATCGTGGTAGTCCAAGTACAAGACAGGATGGCTGTATTGATAGCTCAACGCCAGTAGTGGGCATCGGCATTCCACCATGTTGCCGGCATGCCGGTATAGCCGGCCCACCAATGCGGGGAGTTGAATTCTGCATCCTTGAACCCGTCCATCACAGCGGTCCATTACTCCAGGCTACTCTACAACAATGTTCGTGGCCAAAACTACAATCAAATCATGCATCCTAACGCTGACAATAGCTAACAATACCCCCCGTCCCCGCCTGCTCTTTCCCCAAGCTGAACGCCCCTCCCCAGTCTGCAGGAGCCAGGCCATCCGAGACGGGCCCCATCCTTCCAACAAGATTTCTCGAAGGTGTCACTGGTAACATCAGCATACACGAAAACGGCGTTTTGATAAGAAGGACGGACTTACCATATCCTCTCAAGAGGCTGTTTCCCAAGTTATACAGCTGGATAACGGGTTAAGGTAATCACCTGGACACAAGCACATGAACGTACCGATTCCTTCATCATCATGACAAGACCGTCAGACAGTCGAACTCGTCCCAAGATTCTAAATGGTTCCCATGCGGCTGCTTGCCGCTTGTCGGCCTGCACACATCGTTTTATGAACATGCGTACTCCCTTCTCTCCTCACGCGTGGGCACATACCTTACCCGTAAGAATTACATCGACTACATCGGCATCGCGCTGCAGGGGTTCCTCTGGTCGGAAACTGCGATAGAACGCTAGAACTTTGCCGCTTTGATCAACAACCTGGAGTCCGTTCTGAGACGGCGTAGGTGCGATCACTCATCAAATTAGAACACCGCTTCAAGGAAGAATGGCCCATTACTCACAGACTGTTGTATGTAATGGTAGTCCTGGGGAACCCATGCATTCAAAGCCCCGTTCTCCAGTTTGTCCGCCGGTACCACCGCCAAAGGATCGCAGGTGTAATATTCCTGAATCGAGAAAGACTCTGGGTGCCAGCAATAGCTCAAGTCAATCGGCTTATTTGGTGCTTCTACCCCGTTAAGCCAGCTTTTGTATTCTTCCAGATACGGCATCTGACGAGTTCGTCGTCAACTTCATCCGACATTAATTTCGGCAGTGCTTACGAAAAAGGAGCCTTTCCAGCGACCCGTCAGGTCCCCGAGTCGGTATGCTGTGAGCGTCAAGCTTCGGGGAATGATGCCAGCATCATCGAACGGGAAATTCGTTTTGTAGTTCTGCGCAACGCACATGACGTCTTCCAGCGTTGGTCCCAGGTGACCGTTGGCATCTGCTTCGGCGCGGGTTTTGTAGTCTGCCGTGCACAGATGGAGCGGTGTTGATAAAGTCAAGCCTTCGAATTCGATGGCGTGGAGAAGGATTGAATGGAGGGCGATTGAAGGAACGGGGACAGTCTGTTTAATGCTCCCGAAGTAATGGACTTGGCTTGAGGGCGGCGAAGGAGGGGGATATGGCCCATGAACCGATGAGGACGACTTGTGGGATATTGTGCGATTCTCGGTATTAAACTGATGCTCAGGTAAGGCACCCAGTGGGTACTGTTTGGTCAGCTGAGAGACGATCTGCATACAGGCGCCGTGATCACGTACTCGAAATGTTGCGAAGACGTAAGGTATAAGGAGACGAAGGATTTCGCGGCGGACACCCTGAGGCTTGTTTTTCACCGTGGCTAGTTGGCTAGTTAGCAAGACATCAAGGCATACGCAATGGTACTCACAGCAGGACGACAACAGCCACTTGATCGCGACGGCCAGTGAGTTGACTTCATTATTAAGTGGCCAGCTGCTATTGGTGTCTGACCCATCCCTGAGTTTGTTGAGAAGAAAGGCGTCGATAAAATCGGGAAGCTTGGCCCAGAGGAGCTGTTTAACGTTTTTCTGGGCAGAGTCCGTGTCGAGCAACATAAAGTATGCGACCCAGAGGTGCTCTTTGAGGAATGGATCGTGTAGACCGCGTTCGCCTTGGCGGAAGCATTTCAGGGCAGTGAATCGTCGCTGGAGCTCTTCCCTTGCATTTGCACGGACGACGGCCTGCCCAAGCCTGCGGACGATCGGCGAGACGTCGAACTTTTGGGAAAGGATTTTCGTGTACAAATCGGAGGAGTCTACGGTAAGAGTGCGGCGAGAGGTCTGACATGTTTGGATAAACCGCCCTAGTTCCTGGGGAGGGCCAACAGGTGTGGCATCTGTGGCATACAGGACGATTTTTTGGATGATCTCTGGAGGTGCGTCGAGGAGAGAGGCCGACATAGCTGATCTGAGGAGCTTTGAAAATGCCACTGGGCCATAATATACCTCTGTGTGTGATCAAGTCTGAACAGGAATTTCATTCCATGAGATGTTAGCCGAGTCCATGAGGCGGGAATTATCTTCAAGGTGCACATCTTTTCGAGGAATATGAAACACCTTCGTTTTCTCCACGACCCAAGGTTGAGCCGCAGAAAAGATAATGATATAATTACCAAGTTGTTAGCAACCAATCTCGTCACTAAGGATGACGGGATGTGAAGGCGAGTGGGGCGCCAATCAGCTGGTGTTCGAATTGGAATAGATTGTCAAAATTAATGGGAGCCAAGATTGGGGTGGACACCCCCTCAAGTGTGGCCTGGGGTCCTCTGCAAGCCTGCACGCTTGACGTTTTGCGTCCACGATCACCAATCAGTGCGGAGATGAGAGGTGGAAAATAAGGTCCATTGTTATCGCTGGAACTTGCTCTGGATCTTACCACCCCGTCCCGTTCACCATGAATCGAGCTGGGCACGATACAGCATGCGGTGAGCTGGCACGTGCCCCTCCCGGCAAGATAATCAGGCCGGCCCTGAATCGATCCAAAAAATGAAGAAATTCGTCCTCAGATCTCTTTAATCCATAACATCGATATCCATCGTCCCTCGCCCGTCATGTCCGCCAACCTTGCTAAGCTCGAGGACTACCTCCTGTCCAGGTCCTATGTTGAGGGGTGAGTCGACCTCCGCTCGCGATCTAATCAGGATGAGTGCCTTTATTGGTCCGTGTTTCGTAGCGCCTAGCGCGCGATGCCGACCTTCACTATGCATGGCTTTCTGATCCTATTATCGCACCGCATATGAGTGTTTGGGGCTAATTAACCTATAGATACACTCCTTCCCAGGCCGATGTCGTCGTCTTCAATGCCATCACCAGTGCCCCCGATGCTGCAGCCAACCCCAATGTGGCCAGGTGGTACAAGCACATTCAATCCTACAAGGCCGAGTTTGCATCCCTCCCTGGCTCCAGGACTGCTGGAGAGGCCTTCCTCGGTGGTGCCGAGGCAGCACCAGCTGCCGCCGCCGCCGACGATGAGGACATTGATCTCTTTGGATCTGATGAGGAAGAGGATGCCGAGGCCGAACGCATCAAGGCTGAGCGTGTCGCTGAGTACAACGCGAAGAAGGCAGGCAAGGCTAAGCCAGTCGCAAAGGTATGTCGTATAACCAGTTTCCAATTCGAGTATCGATCTAACCTAACACCGTCTACAGTCCGTGGTGACCCTTGAAGTCAAGCCTTGGGATGATGAAACTGATATGGAGGCCCTCGAGAAGTCCGTCCGCTCAATTGAACAGGACGGTTTGGTCTGGGGTCTGAGCAAGCTTGTTCCTATCGGTTACGGAATTCGAAAACTCCAAATTACCTTGGTCGTCGGTAAGTATAGCACAACCGGTCTATTTCCGGAAGTTGACTTGACGATTTCGTAGAGGACGAGAAGGTCTCCTTGGACGAACTTCAGGAGAAGATCCAGGAGTTCGAGGACTACGTCCAGAGCACCGATGTCGCTGCCATGCAAAGTAGGCTTTGGTTTTCATCCTTTGTCGTCATCAACTCACCAGACCCATCCGCCAGAATTATAGATGTTGTAGATGTTGTACTCATACAAAAGCGTGATCAAGCTCTAGAATTCAATGTAGGAAGTGTAACACAAGCAACTATATCTCAGTATCTTTGCACGTCTGATGTGAGCTATGGCGATCAGGCACACCACGAGACAAGTCTTCGGCCAATTTGGGCTGCTTGGTGCAGTGTCTCAACGAAACTGCAGTTTTTGTCACGTACCGTGTGACCTCCGGGGCAGACACGCATCACTCCACTTGACAAAACTTAAACGACACACTCTCACCAAGAGGGTCGAAGATATTATTATACTTGTCAACCCTAAGCAAGGGGTAACAGCTTAGGGGGATCGTGAAGGTACAATTGAGACCACGCCCTAGGGTTATACAATGACTGAGCTTAATTATGAGTATCTACAGGTGTGATCCTTGGATGATGGGTATCTTTCGGCCCCTTCAACCCAGCCTGGCCCACACGTTCACGGGGAACTCGTTTGAACTTGGTAATGAGCAAAACTCAGACTATTCGAACATAAATGCGCTTAACTCCGCTAGATCATACACATCTTTGTATAGCATCATCCCGAAAACTCTATACATCGTGTCAACTCCTCGTTTTCCTCTCAGCCGCCTTTCACGTGGGCCTTGCTTTTGTAACATATTTTGGGCGTCGTTCGTTATCAAGATATCCACATCCGGGGTTAATAATTCAAAGTAAGTGTCACGACAAAAGAACGCCGGGCAGAAGATGACCATCAGGGCTAACGAAGATTCATCCGATATGAAAGCTGCTGGTTCGAACTTGCATTCAAATTATACTCACAAAAAGGTAGCGTCGTTCCATGATACTGCGGGAATTAGTCCGAGTTCTGGGTACGATGGCATAAATTGTTGCCCGAGTTAGGTGAGCTTTGAATATCCTTAAAATCCTGTAGTCAGAATGACGACTTCACACTCGAAATGGCTTCCTATCTCGAACAAGTCCCACGAGACATTCTAGTGAACATCGCTTACCTCTGCGCCACTCCCTCCATTGCAGACCTCTGCAACCTCATCCTCGCCAACTCCTCCATTTATCAATCCTTGTCCATTCGTACTTGTCCCCACTTGTATGCCAGAATTTTTCGGTCCAAGTTTGATGTAGGCTGTCGCCGGGTTCGAGCCTGCCGGACGGATTCTGCTCTTGCGGGTGAGCTCCTGCACCGGTGCTTTGCTCTACGACGGGTTCGAAAAAGGGCGTTCTCTGGAAAATTCTTGTCCTGGGATCTCAGGACTATCCTACAAATGCTGATAGAAGGTGGGGAGAAGAACGATGAGCACTTGTATGCCGTCGGTTTCTCTGAATACATTTTGGACCTGGTCCAACAGCGGTCGGAAATACATTTTGACGGATTGCACCATACTAATCGTAACGATTGTGATGCATTGATCGTGTGGCTGTTGTGTTTTACCCTTTCACGCTGTAAGGTCCTGGGTTACCCCTCCACGGCTGGGCTAACCGTCGTTGACACCTCTGCCAGCACGCATTAACGAAATCGGCGAGCATACGCAACAGACCATCCTTGACTTTTTACGTCCCTTTACACTACCCACATTTGCGGTATGGACTTGCCTGTTCCACGAGTATCTTTCTCACACTAAAATATCCTTCGCAGATACCCGTCAATACCGAGCCACCCTGCTTCTGCGATCCCTCTTCCGATAGATTTGTTCCCGATTACAACGAGGCCTCAAGTCCCTCGTCTGATGAGGACCCATGCCAAGTGAAAGATGAATATAGAGTATGGAGGTTGACGTGTCCATACCCCTCCTGCCCCGCGATAATCCTCACCTTCTCCCTCATCGAAGCCCGTCCGTTTAGCCTGCCTCAGCGTTTGCGCGAAGGGCCCTCCAACCAGCCCCAGGGGCCTACACTTCAGGACTTCCGGGACGTTCTCAATGAACAGCACATGACACTCCTTTTCGCGGATGTCAAACGGAGCGCCCCCACGGCCTTTTGGGATGCCCTCGATTTGGAGTTCCGTCTGATGCTCCGCGACCAGTCCATCTCCGCTGGGGCCTTCCGTTATAACCCAGGGCAACTCGCAGGGTTATGGGAAGGACGGTATGCAGTAAGTTTACGTGCTGCAGTTTTCTTCATAAAAAAGAAACCCCTCTCAATGCCGTTTTTCGCTATGCGGTAGGTGGCCTCTCTGCCAGCGGAAGGTGAGGATGCCCTAGATTTCGCGACACCCAGAGATTTCCCCGCGGGCAAATTCATGCAGTGCATGTTTGACGAGTACTTGTGCTTCGGTCCCAACGACCCCATTCCACCGGTCGACCTGGAGGATTGGGAGACGGATCCCAATTTCATTGCCCGGTCGGAGGTTGGTGCATCGCCGCCTTGGCTTCTCGTCATCCCTTGGTCATACTGATCCATGGTCCCTAGAACGGGTTGTATTGCTGTTCGAAAGAATACCGTTATGAAAGGTATACGGGACACTCCGTCAACTCGTGGTCCGAAGACGAGGTTTCCGAACAACTTCTTGACATTGTGATTCTCGGGGAGGTCAGCATCAGTCCCTTCTCTTGGGAGTTAAGGTTTAACATAAACTCCATGCCAACAATCTAGACCCTGGAAAGTCACGAACGAGCGTGGGGAGGGTACAGATTCGCGGGAAGAATTCGTCGAGACGGGTCGGTGACATTCAAGAGAACAGCGGTGAGCTTTTCGCCTTTTTCTTGCACTCTGCCAAGTCGATTAAGCTTATTACGAACGCAAAAATTTCAGAAGGAGGCGACAGATGGCGTCTGGACCTTTGACGGTCGAATACACTATGGTGCCGCGATGGTTGGACGATGGAGATCTGGGACGCCAAGCGATGGATGGGGAGTCCATGGAATCTTCAGCATGCGCAGAAGAGATGGATTCTGAATGTCGAAAGTTTCGTCATACCCGACCTTCTTTATTTTTATCTCCGTCGATTCCCTGAACTTTTTCGGCGGGCTTTTATCTATTCAATTTTGACGTTATCAGTATCCACGTTATTCGTACAGACCCGTAAATCCATTGAATTATTCTGCACTCCCGGGGTTGTCAGATATGGAAAAGTTTCCGAAGCGGCTCCCCGTTTGAATATACGCCACTTCGAAGCTGAGTGCCTAATGGCTCGAAACCAAGCTAAAAAGGTCCTTCCGCTGAACATCGGGCAACGCTACTCAGAAAACCAGCTACAAATCTATGTCCCCCACCATGGCCAGAACCAACTCTAAGCTCGGTGTTTTTTCACCCAGTGCAGAGAACAATTGTGACCCAATATCCCACGTGGAGAACTTGACAAGAACCTGAACTTCTGGAAACTCTACGATCCTTAGAATTACACTTAGGGTCGACTAGTTTGAAGAATTTGCGACGAGGAACTCAAATAGCCGGCGACAGCGGTGGCCTTCGTGCTTCGGCGCCGGCCGACTGAATGTCGAACGTGAGTAGTGTGCACGTCCAGCGAGGTTGCCTATTGATGGAAACCACAACTACTGTCTCTGACCACAACAGCCCTTGGGAATAACTAGCGATTTTTCTAGTTACCGATGGAGAGTACCGTACCGTTCTTAGGACACGACCGGCTGTCCCCTTGACCTCTTTGAATATCTATGTGAAGTGGTGGGAGAATGAGTTATATTACTCAGGGTTGTCTTCTGCGTCGGGTTAACAAGCAAACCATGTAGCAAGGACAAGGAGAGAGGAATCTCGAAAAGTACGTACCCCTCGCTACGGAATGAGATGAGCATGACGTTGATACAGTACACACTTCGCATGACCTGTATCTGAATCTGATCAAATTATACCTTCGACATGATGTGCGTGGTGCGATGTGTACACGGTCCCCATGCACTTCCAGTGTTGCGTTCAGGAAACATGAACGTGAATTTCATGTCACGATCATCCCGTGCGTGGCCTGATTCCTGAGCGATCAGGCTCGTGCACCTATGACGGCTGCTACACAAGCGAAGACCTTCGGAGGAGAAACAAAGGGAGAGCAAAAACAGCTTAGTTGCCGATGTCAATGTCATCCTTATTCTCCTCCTCCAAGGGGGTTATGTCAAGCTGGAAATATGGTTCGGAGATGACAGACAACTCCAACTTTTTATCATCGTTCATGGCATTCGTGAGTCGAAACGCCTTGGGTTGCCGTCAGTGTTTGGCTTTTGACTTCAAAGCCGATATTTCACTTCGATCTGACCACATGCCTGCTCGTTCGTTGCGCACCACCCATCACAAGCAGTGCTCCAGGAATACCCTTCTAGATTCAAGGGTTCTATCGGTAAGGGAAAACACAACATCTCCAGCAGGTGCGATATCGGAATGAGATATGCGTGGGATACATGGTCCATGTTTGCGTCCGAAAGAAATAGCATGGGAGACAATAGATTTGGGGTCACATTCTAATCCCCTTTGGTGGTTCCCTCACTTTGAGTTCGAGGCTCGTCTCTGCATCACCGATATCGTCATACTCGTCGTTGACCCCCCAACCTATCTTGATCAGTCATCAAGGGATTTGGTTCGACCTGAAGTCCGGAAATGTCTTGTTGTGATTTCATATCTGGTGGCTGGAGAGCAAACCCCGCGAAGGCGAGTAATTTTAGGACCTCCCTTTTCATGAATGTATCACCTAGACGGAAATGAATGTGATATTACACTCTGTATCTCCATCTCTCTTGTCCCATTAAACTGTCTTACATACCAGAAATGATCCATTCAAGGCCAACGAGTACCTTGCATTAATCAAGCTGAAAGTGAGCCCAAGCGAGAAGATGGGACTTGTTGAATGGGTGGTTGAAGGGGAACGAAGTGGGTCAACAGGTTATAGGGAGTTGGTGCGATTCTGATGCTCAAATTGCGCACAAATGGATGAAGAGGGACAATAGATATATTCTGAACTTTTATAGAACACAAATGATTCCTGCCATGCAAACTCTGCCTGTCTGTAAGCGTCTTCGTGTACGGGAGGTTGGCTAAGCGGGAGTGCAGGAACAATTAATGCTCCGTACTATGATATGGACCAAGACGAACCCTGCGGTGTATTATGCCCTACCGAGTTGTCATTGCTGGGGCAATCCTAGGGACTTCAAGAAGGCGAGAAGCTCAACCGGAACACGGAAGAAGGTGGAGAGAGCATGGAGTATGGATTGAGTTTGCACAGGAATGTCAGTCAAGCATCATATTGACGCATGACTTCATTTCCACGGACATCAGTGGCAAAATTGCTTGGGATACCCTCTTTCCAGTTTGGCTGCTCGAAAGTCGTTGTATGGCACCAGGGCTTCAGAGACAACTCCTTCTCCACAATCCGCGCGAAGTGTTCGGACCATGACTTCCTTGGATAGGCTGCACAGGTCGTTTCAATCAAGCGGGGATGAAGAAGGTTGGCGCGGCTGGCGTGCGAGGACAGGAGTGTTTGAGCCAAGCAGTGGGGGAGCAAGGGAGAAAAGGGGGGTAACACTTTCAAAACAAGGGACAACTAACATAAGGCGAGTAGTTTCACTTACATGCCGACATTGTCTGCGCAAGCGCAATGCATGGATCAGTGAAGTAGTGCTCGAGCGGCGACCTCCTAGCTTACCCAGAATTGTGGCCAGTTGGAGAATCTGCCCTATCATGGTGATATTGCCGCTGCGAGCAACACGGACGCACTGGATTAGGGAAAGAAAAGTATGATATGGTATAAGGCGTACCCTTTAACAAAAATGTCCTGATGCCGTACAATAGCGTCGCAAATGCTATCAGCCTGATCCTCCACGCCGCCATGCTTTAGAACAAGGTCACGAGCTATGATGGCACCCTTAAACTCAAATGAAAGCTTCGTGGTAGATAAGAACCGTTCGGCTGCCCCTATGTCGTGCAAAAGGCAGGCAAGGTAGTATGTCTGTAAGGGCGTTAGTATGGGCCAGTCGCAAGTAGGCACCCCTGGCTCAGGCTTTACCTCAAAGTCATAGGACCAAGATGGAAAATGTGTCTTGACAAGGGCTACCCCTATGATGGACAAGTTAACGTTACTATACATACGCGTCGAATTAGCTTTTGGGCTCTGGCTTACCATAGATGTATACTCTGTGAGAGTGATTGTAGGTTTGCTCATCAAGCTCTTTCTGTCCACAGCTAAGTGCCAACTTGGGTCGACGCAAGGCAGAGCATACCCTAACGAATTCCCTTACCTCCCGAACGAGAGGTGAATCGGGAAGAGGGAAATCAGTTACTTCAAAAAGATCCTGCTTCGGGTTGGCTCCCGAAGCTGTCGGATGATCCTTGAACAGAACTTCAGGATCCCTTGGAACAGGCGTGAAGCCATAAAATTCAATGGATGGATCTGCCATGGCGAAAGTTGGAGGGAAAGTGTGAGTTTTGCCCACTGATTATCGCACGGAGCTTGGTAAGAGATGGCCGAGTGCGCAGTGTCCTGGAATTTATTTATTAGTCAGACATGATGCAAGACATGATGGAAGCGAAAGAAGCCTACCACCAAGAAAGGCCTTTTACTAGAGCGTACGCAGATACCGGACAATGTCCAGGATGTAACTTTGAAACAGAGACATTCAATAGCCAGTGCTGGCGTTCGCGCACCGAGCAAAGTTTGTGATGAGGTTCAAACCTCAGATTGCCTTCACCAAAAAATGGTTATATGACACTTTGATGTATACAAAATGTTATGATACATCAGACACGGATGATGGACGTAAGCTAGGCAGTGGACTAGCCATCCGTCCTGTCGGGATTAACGCGACCTTGGTGAGTGGCGACCTCGTTACGAGTGGGGTTTGTTTGCAAATATTTTGACGGCGACGGTGGCAAAGCAAACGACAGTTCCCATTAGCCTTCATCCCTTTTTCCATCAGCACCTTGCTCTGTTGTCTTTTGCAGGTCGAACCCTTCCGCTCTTTCATCGTCACTCTCTTGCACCATGATCAAGTCAATTGCGGTTATCTCCCTGCTCGTGGCGAGCGTCTTGGGCCAATCATCCGTGCGTATCCAACATTTGCTGGATACTGACCTCCTTTCTTATTGTTTTTACAAAGTCTTCGTCTGCAGCTCCCGCTGAGAGCTCTCCCAATCCTCTGATCCCAGAGGGAATCAGCTCGGACTGCCGAACTTTCTTAACGGATCTTAATAGCGACCCAAGCCTGACGGCTTGCACGGCTTCCCTCATTTCTGCAACTTCAGCATACGGGCCTGGAGGTGACTCTGGTGCCAACACAAGCTACGCCGCCGTCACTTCTGCACTGAACAACCTGTGCTCTACGTCCACGAATGATGCTTGCCCTGTGAGCCTTATTCGCGGAAAACTTGCCGAATTCTATCCAGCCTGCCAAGCTGAGCTCACCACCCAAGCCAACCCGGGCGTCTTAGCCGTCTACGAAGTTCTCTACTCACTCGCTCCCTTCAAGAATGCTATCTGCTCCAAAGGAGATGATGGTAACTTCTGCGTAATCGAAACTCCTGTTGCGCCCACTCTAGGCCGTCGTTCTTCCATTGCTCGACGTGCGGATGCCATCACCCCCAATATCGAGGCCTACCGAGAGAGCAACCTCCTCTTCTTGTTCCTCAACCCGGACCTTGAAAACTCCGTCCTCTGCACCGCCTGCACACGCAACATCCTCGCCGCTTATATATCATTCGAGTCCGACATTCCTTACGCTCCAGGTCTTGCACAAAGCGATTTGCTGGGTGGCCAGTCCGCCCTGTACGCGAGTGTCCAGACCAAGTGCGGAAGCAACTTCCTTAGTGGTCCAGTCCAAGCTGCTGGTGGTTTGGGTGGTGGAAGCAGCATTCCTTTCCTCGGTAGGAGTGCTGCCCAAGGTCGTGCAGACTTGCAAGGTCCATTTGCGGCTCTTGCTGGCGTAATTACACTCGCTGCTGCTTCTTTCCTGTAAATCTTCATCTTGGGGTTGGCCTGTTAGTTTTACTTCCCATGTTCCTGTCGTAAAATTTTGTGTTCCTTTATTGCTTACTTTAGCACCGATACCCAATAGGACGTTGTAAACCCTGGCGACCTATTCCATAGATTCGTGCATCTCTAGGTTAGTAGTTCTGACTGACCAATGGGTTCGGGAGTCTGCGACTTCCATTATAATGTTTATTGGGTTTTTATTTATACTGGATATGGCTACTTGATTCTTTGTCTGTGCTTATCTTTATCCTTACTCGCTCCTTCAGAGCTTCAGGTGTGGAGCGAATAGAATGCTCAAGGCGACAATGTGCTCTGCCGGCGTCGCACTCCCCGGAGAAGGCCTGCCCAATCCGCAGGCAGGATTTGACGCGGGGTGATAACACCGTATCATCTGATAGGTGTCAGCAGTCCCTTCTCAAGGAAGTCCACTGATTGCAGTCTCCATTCTAATACTCAATTCCTATTTCCGAGCAGGTATCAATTAATCTCGCCTAAGTTTCTTCAATTACCGTTGATGAGAAGCGTCTTGACGATAATTGGATGAATAGCTTCTTACTCGCTGTAGTGAGCATTCAGATAATTAAGATATTACTCACAGGGACATGAGACTGTTCCAAGTTGAACGCCCGAACCTGTGCGCATCCTGCAAAGGTACCGCTCATACCAAAGTTGTCCATTCAGGAGATCAAGAGACGGTAAGGCAATGGTATGCATGGGCTCTTTCTGTTACATATACACGCGGCTAGTGCCCAATCACGCAAATCCAGTGCGGTAGCGGGAAAAACCCTTGCTGTATTCGGGTTGGGAGGCAGCAAAGCCTTGCAAGTAGGTGATGGCGTTACGTGAATATGTCGGGGCCTGACAGGGCCTGCCTCGTGGATAGCAGGAGCTTCACGTAAGGCAAGTACGGTGGGACCGTACTCCATCCTTGCGGATCGCTACTGGAAGCTTGATACAGAGTACTTATCGTATAAATCAGTACCCTCGTGTTGCCTCGAAATAATGCATTGACAAATTCGAGGCCCTTGCCCAGCGCCAATAACCTGGAGACACAGAAAAGAGGCCGGCGTGCGTCCTAAGCCCGGTGAGTTATCACAAAGCCAGCGACTCCGCCTCCCGATCTGCTATCTTCATGAATGGCAACCTCAAATAAACCATATACCTAAAACCTACTCAAAGTATGATATTTGTTATTTTGGTTAGCACTAATGTTGATCGCGATTGGCCGGTATAATTGGCAATAACTTAACCATTATATGTATATGCTCCAACTCGGGAGCTAGAAACTTTAGTTGCCGGTCGCGTCTAGGACATGTGCCGCTGGTGGGTGTAGAACATGCTGTTTGTCTGATGGATGGTGAAAGTGAGCGGCCATCATGAGGGCACGCGACACCGGTTTTTCAATGAAGGTTTTCACGAAAAGCGACTTGGTTCGTGCCCATCATATTGAAATGGCGATGGCGATGCATGCACTATCAAGCCGACCCCCTTTGCACTGGTCGGGCGTAGAGAGAGAATCGCCGCGTTACGGTTGGAAAGCCTAATGAGAACCCCAGACAGTTGCCTTTGGAAGGCCCCTGCAGCCACAAGGCCAACAGAGAATGAAGATGATTGATTGATTACCTTGAGGATTTCTCACACCAGTCGAGCGTTCTCGAAGCCATCTATTGGAGCCAAAATTAACTCCCTTGTCGATCATTATGAACGCGTTGAGTCTTTGTGGAAGGTACGTACCCTTCAAGTTCGTGCTCTTCATCATCCACATGAGTCTACTTTTACCATCTTGACCTTGCCGGATGTCCGTCACGGCTTCCATACCAATACACTCTAGACTTTAATATCTTGGACTCTGCACTCACAATGCTATGCCTGATCAATTTGAAACATCCCGCACAACCGTGACGCGACTCGGAAAGTCCAATGCAAACTGCCGCTATTCAACAGGGTCGTCTTGCTCCAAACCCCCCACTCGAGCTGACCCATAGAGTTTCGGCGCTTTTATCCTGATTAAACTTTTCAAATGGAGGCTGTGTGGCAGGCAGCAGCACCGTCGTGTATGAATAATCGCAGCATGTCCGCTACCTCGGAGAATATGTCAAGTAAGCTTGTTGACGTCAACTTCCCCCAGCAGCGCTAAACCTCGAGGCCTCATGGCTTGCGAGTCCTCCTTGCAAGTCATCAAAACGATGTAAAACGACCTTAACGTGAACACAGCAATCGATTAGAAAAAAGATCTGTAAGATAAGATACACTAACCGTGATGACAATTAGAAGCAAGCCTAGGAAGGAAGGAAGAGCGGAAGATCGACGGTGGCTTCGGCCTCGGAAGATGTACAGCACTCAACCGGCGGATCAAGTCCTTGCAAGTGCCAATTGTGTTGAGATGATTAGTTGTACAGAAAGGCAGATGCGCTAAATGGTAACTTGGAGACCAATAGTCAGATGCCCCAATACTGAGCTACCTCTATCGTTACTATACCGGCGTCCAGAGGTGCTAACAGCACTAGAAATTTGGACCTACTTAGGCGCACACACTTACTGCACGGAGTCACATAGTGAAGAGGCCATGCAGAACAGACAAAATACCCAGCGTTGTGGGTCTGAACACAATATTGGCAGTTCTAGCCCTTTCGGTGGACGTACCCAAACAGCAAGCAATCGCGCCCGAAAGGCTGTTGAAAATACCACATGGGCTCTTGACTCCGAACTTTCCCACTCTAATTAAGCTCGTTAAGCTCGACAAGGCGCTACTCGTTTCAGCGTCGACATTGCGTGTTTTGGACACTAGGATAATCTGACAAACTTAAAATCCTGGAGGGCGGAAAGAAAATCCATTGAAGCTCCCATATCCAGAGGTGAGCGGGGTAGCAATTCGCTATAACAGCTATCTGATATCGGGAGAATTGGACTCTTCCGCCAGACAGACAGCACCATAGAGATTCGCACACATACCGGATTTCGAGTACTAGTATCATTTGACTCCCGTTTCTGTGACGTTCTAGAATTCAACGGTGATTTCAAGTCGCCTCAATGTACAACTACACTCATTCTTGTGCCCAGTTGAATTTGGCAACTAGGTAGTCATACTCCCCGTATTGCATCCAGGTTTCTCACATTCTAGTAGCAATTACATTAACAAATTTTAATTAAATTCGCTCAGTCTCCTATTTAGATATTCCCTTAGAACCACTGTGCTAGATCAGGATTAAGTACGATCTTCATTCAATCTTGGTGGTATTGACCTAATTTGGACTTGGAGGTGTACTGCATCTTTTCCAAAATTAGAGACATGCTTCGGGAGGTTCTACGGGCACCAGACTTGGAGACAACAGTTGCTATAGTTCTTGGCATTCTAGTATGCTACAGGGAGAACCTGAGATAAAGAAAGGCAGGTGCAACGGGTACAGAAGGGAAGTTGAAATATACAATGAGAGAGGGGATAGAAAACCACAGAGGGGAGTCTAGTAGAAGCAGACCGCAGTGAGGTTTCCACCCATTCGAGAGTAGATACAGTTATAAACCAAAGCACAGAAGCGTGGACAGGAGCAGTGCCAAAGAGCAGAAGAGTCGTGAGAGCAATCATGAAATACATGCACAAGAGTAAAGAGAGGAGCCAGGAATCACAGGAGTCGTAATAGTCGTTAGCAGTTACTGGGGCCCAGTACAAAGCAGAAGCCATTGGAGGTTGCCCAGAGAAGGAGAGAGTTGTCGCCAAGACGGAGGAGAGGACGTCAGAGAGCGTGTAGACAGCGGTCGAAGAGGTCGCGATGGTGTGACCAGAGGGACCCGAGAGCAGAGGGAACATAGTCGCCAGAGATACAGAGTCCAGGGTGCAATATGAACAACTTTAGGACTTGAAATCGACTTAGCCCAAAAATTCGATTGAATCGTCGAGTGAAGGACCCGACATACCTTGCCTGCACTACATGCCGGGCATTTGATATCTTCAAGTGGGTTTGTGCTCTCGAAGTTTCCTGAACACGGGCAGTCTGCATGTTCGATGGTGTACTCTCTGTTGCATACGGAGCAATAGAAGACAGCAGCGCACATTTTCCGAAGTATGTCAGAAGAACTCGATGACTACTGAAGCTGGAGATACTCACCGCTAATACTGCGAACGTTTTATCATAGTTGCAGAGGCGCTGTGTGCGCCATGAGCGTCTACAGGATGAAGGGCTAATGGAAGTTAATATTCTGGATTAATGTCTGAGCAAGAGGTAGTGAGAGTGTAGGTGCAAGGAGCGCTAACCACAAAAGGACTTATTACAAGCTAGATTCCGACGATAATCGCAATGAATGAACGAATTTCTTCAAACTCACCTCGTTTGGGAATCGCAGTCGCAATAAAGATGTTGTGGAATGGCGAGCACACATCCGACATAGTCGATAGCGCGTAAGCGTGTAGTGGACAGACGGAGGATTGTTGTAGGTGCTTGAATTTATAGAGGCCCTGAGTCAGTTGTGGGCGACATTTGTCCAACTAAGCAAGAACCAACTTACACACCCAGATCTTAGGGGCTTGTGACGTCGGTCATATCTCGGTCACGTCACGCAAAGGTATTTAGCAGTGGTCACAGCTTGGACCCACACGCACACCCCAATGCTCGCCCAAGACTCCGACAACCGAATTCCACCACAAATTCCCGTTTACCTAGAATCGTCCATCCTGAATGGGAGGACGCTGTACGCAATTGTTAAAGATGGCCGTCTGATGACAGTAGAGTCCAGCCACAAGATTGACTCCAAGTTTATCGATGCGCGAACAACACAGCTGAAGAATAAGCTGGTCAGGGAAGGAGTGCGCCGCATAGTAAGTGACCACATGCGCCGCCCAAATTTAGACTCAAAATTTACTAGCAATCTCTAATTCATACTGTTGACTGGAAACATACGAACTGGCTGTATTTGGATGGAGATCTTTCGTCTTTCGAAGAAGCAGACCGGAGAGAATACGAGCTCTTTCCCTGCAATCCTCTTCGGAGGTCCCTCCACCGCATCAAAGCCCTCCCCTGGGCTTCCATAATCCACGAGGATGAACTCGTCGTAGAAAAGTGGATTTCTGCTGCTGAACGTGTCTGCCGTTGGAGAGGGCAGCAAGTCAGTAAGTGATATCCTCATGTCCTTGTGCCCGGACGACCATCTGACTGAGGTCTTAGTGGCGTTAATAGGATGGAGTGATATTACGCTGCAACGTGTGGAAAGAGCCATGGAAGGCTACCGCATGCTTGCTGGGCGTCCAGATTACCCTGGCCTCCATGAGGTGTTAGGCCACGTCGTGGACAATGACGGGCTAATTGTGGGCATAGTCACTGAATTGCCTGCGTCGGCTCGGCCCATCACTTACGACGACGTGCCACTCGTCTATTCCGCTCTGGGCGTTCTCGAACGCGATCGCATACTACTCAGGGGCGTGGAAGGAGATAATTTCTGCATCGTTGATGGTCAACTACGCATCAACACTCCCGAGTACACCAAACGGTACCTTAAGTCCGAGAGGAAGGACTTCTTGGCCAACAAGAAAGGCCACCACGATTTTGCGCTTGATTCCATGTTCAAATTCCTCAAACGTCTCAAGGAACACAATTCGATGAAGATTCCGAAACACCTTCGCGAACGCGCACTTATGATGATTCCACCCATTCCAGACCTCTCCAAGGTAATTTCAAATGGTTTCGCTGTCCCCAACCGGCAAATGCTGGAAATCATTGCACCTGGGTACCGATGCACTGTCGGGAGCAAATCCACCTTCCCTGAACAAAACCTAATTCGAGTCCGCGCATACCATCAAAACCCTGCGATCATCTCCTATGACGCCATTCGGGCACTATTTGCTCCTGATTGCGAGCCCACAACCAGCAACGAAACTGAGGCCGAAACGCCTCTCCCCATCCGTGCTACCCTCAAACACGCTACCCGCGCTGCTCCTTACAACACCACCTTGTCTCGTTCTTACAAGCGGATTCGCCCACAGAAATTCATCTTGTTCAAAGATGCAGAAGACAAGAGCGACGCCACAGCCGTTTCATATAGACATGGGACAAAGAGGCCCATTGTCTATAATGATGAGGATGTGGAACAGGAGCCTCAGGAACCGATGCGAAAGAAAATACGGGCCTCCGACGACGAACCGCTTTTGTACAGACCTGACAGGACCCAAGCCTCAACATTAGCCTCATTGAGAACAACAAAAGTAAGCTATGCAGACGGCCTTGATCTACACAAGCCTCCCAAGGCTGTATTACCTCCCTCCCCTCGTCCCTCGCAACCAAAACGTACTATCATCTACCACGAAGAGGCGTCACACAAGCTGCCGAAGCTTGTTGACCCTCCCTTTGCGCGAGGCCAACTGTCCTGCAGCGGACCTATTATTGCTCGTGACAGGGATAGTTCTGACGACGAGCACTATGGCGATGTTCCACTCCGAAAAGGACAATTGGGACTCTCTGATGCTCCTGTCGTTCCTCGCTCTCTTGCTGTCACTTCCAATCGCCATAAGACCACGAAATTACTCCTCAGGGATGATTCATGATTAATGTTCTTGCTATTGGGTGCTTTCCATTTCTCGCTTGCTTTCTTGCTATCTATATGCTGTTGGTGTTTACGGTTTGTATATTTATGTGGACTCTCCTCTGTTATATCGTTAGCACTACCTTACAGGTTATCTACGCGGTCGAATCGCTTCATATTGTATATGTATAGCATTATGGATTGGTACAAGATATTGTATTTATTCTGACTGTATTTAGGCTTTTCAAATTTTACTTGGAGCACGACCTACGACATTTCTATTCTTTTCATCGCCGTTAATGGCAACAGAGCATCTGGTGCTCCCGGAATAGATAACCGCGAGCAATTACCAATTACGCAATTAATTGTACAGCTTGATATATGCGTCCCTCTCAAACTCCCCGAGGACAAGGAAACCTGCGAGCTTGCAGATTTTCAGGAAGTTTGTCGCTTTACAACGCGATCCTAGTGATCGTCGTTGCATCCGATTTTGGTAAGTAGTGATGAACTAGGTTGTAGGGAAATAATCATGAGTCATGTTATGGAAGCGCTGGAGGTGAAGACGCTGGGAGGGGTTATGGAAGATAGTGCTCCGTCGTCCAAGTTTACCACTTCTCGGCCTTGCACGTAATCTGGATCGTTTTCCCTCGATCGTAAAGGAACTGCTATGGTTGGGTTTCATGGGAGGTGAGGCTGAGCAGGAGACTGAGAGGGAATAATTTGGGCGATATTCAAAGGAGGAGCCTCGCACTACTACGCTATGGACAAGGTTGTAAGACTCATAGCTCTAGATTAGTAGTCAATAGTGCTCACCGAGACTACTACAGGGCTCCTTGTCTGATTCAGGCAAGTTGCAGTCGCATCCCACTAGCAAGGTTATCCCACTCCAAAGTATAAGATTTCTTTCAAGAGCAAGGACACTCTGGTGGAGAGCGAGATGGGCATGCACCGTACGCTTAGGTAAGTCTCAAAACGAGGTAGACGTGTGTTGTTAATCGCGCGTATATATATGGACCCACAATATCACGCCTTGTTCGTATTGTTATGCGCATCAATTGAAACAGCTTGATGGCACAGCCCGCTCGGTGTCTTGACCTTTCCCAGTACATCTGCCGACCACTTGTGAACTATTCCAGCTCCGACCTGTTTCGTGAAGTGTACTTATCGAGTTCGGAGGCAGTGCGAGGGTAGTGGATGGAATTGGAAAGGTTAAATGACTCGAATAAGATATTGGGGCCTGGTATTCATTTCATTGACAAAAAACTTTTTTCTTGAACTCTACCCTCTACCCTCTGTGCGCTGTGTGCGTATGAGCTTGAGTTGAATAGGAATGACAAAGGCAAAATGGTTGTATAGAGTTTTTTGTCTCTATCAAGTAGAAATGCACGTTCTGGCATGTTGCCCTATTACCGGCTCGACTGTTAAGAGTGCTAGTAACAGAGGTACTTGGCATTACAATTGTCATTGTCCCGGCGTCATCTGTGGTAAAAGACGGCCTTCTTTCGCGCTCCATCAGATATCAGACTCATTAATCTCACTTGGGAACCACGATCTCCGAAGCGCACAGTAAGTCAAGAAGTGCTCTGTATGGAGCCAAGTGAATGGATAGGGTCTCGACATGCTCTGCAAGCACACCTTTGAGATAAAAAGAAGTAATTACAGGGATTTACCTCCTAATAAATCGTCAGATTCCAGGTTGTAAATATAGGCTTTAGAGAACAGAATAAAGCGCGTAGTCGTGGGAAATGGAGTACAAGAAGTAGGTCTTGACCCGATTCGAACTAGGGAATTAGGTTGGGATGGGAAACCTGAAGAGCTGTAATCGAGATCATGGGCACCGAGGATCCGATGTCACTAGTGAACGGGCACTAAAAGATGAGTCACCCATTTCGACGCTCTACGTAGAAAAGGGGGAGTGACGATTGTTGGACCCTGCTCCTGCTCTCTTGGTAAGGAGCCTGAGTCCGTCTGGCTTGTCAGCCAGAATGCAGTGGATGGTGGACGCCTGGTATGAGCACCATTCAGGTCGGAAAGTCTAATGAGTCAAGCGAGGCTTGGTATAGTAATTTTAGCATATAGAATGCTTCGCCTGGGACCCTCTCGCGTCCATTCACCAGCTTGTAGGCGTGGACGGCACGTAGGAGCGCGTTCGTAGGAGCGCCCGGCGGTATTTGTCACAGTTTGTGCTCCTATAGCCGACGGCCCGTTGATCCGGCCGTAATTACAGTGGGACCACGACTTAGGTGGCAGCCTTTCCCTTCTCTAGCAACCAGCCCCTGTAGTCATTGCTGCAAGATGTTCAACGTACTACAGAGGCTCATGGTTGTGGTATTCATTCTTGGTTTCTTATTTATGTCCGTAATCGCTTTCCCGAAGTCGCTCATTGAGAACAATCGTGATGCCACGCCCGTAATAGTCACGCCCATGCAGCGTCGCACTACAGAACCATATTTCCCTGATACCCCTCCTTCGTGCCCGATCTGCGCTCAGGTATGAGTCTTATACCGTTATTAATAGTATCATAGAGTCAGTTTGAGGTGAGAACTTGGTCCAAGCAGAAGTCATGAAAGAAGCTGACATGCTTCACTGCCAGGTGTACTCATGCCTTGCTGCTTGTGATAGGACTATGGAAGCATCAATAGTTGTGCTGCGGCAGTCCCCGTCCTCCAGAACTTCACCAACGTGAGTCATCCTTACGGAATGAAACGAGAGTTCCAACCCTGGGCCATCATCTGGGTGGAATAGATCATCTGGAATCCTGGCGCTTTTATCGACGTCATCCGATGTGCTTGCGTCGACACATTCCAAGCTGCTTTTCCTCAGTGTGTTGACTGGTATGTACTATTTTCATTCCGAGCTTGAGAGTTGTGTCGTTATCGTTTCATAATGTAGCTTCATTCGGACCAATCAGACGGACGTCCTCGAAACTCCTGACCTTCCTGAGGTGCTAGAGGGTATGAGACGAGTCTGCGCTATCCAGAGCACACTATTTGGAAACGTGTCTGGTGCTAATGGAGAAGTAACTCCATCGCCAACACCAACCAGTAATGCACCACCATTCGGCGTCTCATGGCCTGCTGTTGCTTCTCTTGTGGTGCTCTTAATGGGTACTGCTGGACTTGTGGATCTTGTACGGTGAACCTTGATTCAAGTTACGATACGATACGAACTTCTTGACGATTCATAACGACCAGTAACGACTTACGAACTGTAATGCCCCGGTGTTGTTGTATTTCTAATGATGTAACGCTAATGTCGAAATACCTCCGCGGATAGGCGCCCAGCTGACCGAGTCACAAAGTGTGACGGCATGTCCTTCCTCAAGTGATGTCACCTGCACGCCCCAGGCCCGCCCAAGTGATGAACCCATGCCCTTTCGCCTGTTTTCCATGATTGGCTCCAGGCGTCCCTCTCAAGACAACGCACAAACGCCAGCCTCGGCTCCTGCTAATCCATCCCCATGGTCAACTCCATTCGTGGCCGATGGCGCGTGGGGTTCGATGAACTTTATGCTCGGGGCAGGAATGGTCGTATTTCAGCCAGCCACTCATCGGGTTGTCGTCATACATGACTCTCGCACAAATACGTGGTTTCTTCCCAAAGGAAGAAAAGATGTCGGAGAGTCTTTGGAGCAAGCTGCGCTCAGAGAAGCGTATGAAGAGGTTAGGAAGCAGTTTCTTCAATAGGCTCTTTTTGTCTCTTGATGGTTCAGTGACATGGTTGGATCAGTCTGGGTATCGTGTAGAGTTTTTCCCTTTGGATGCGCCAACACACGCACCTATACCCCCGGATCAACGAGCAGCAGGTCCAAAACCGCATACCGAAGCAATCTACGTGTCCCTCAAATCCTGGAATCCGAGACCACATCGCCCGGGCGATACAGGTGGCGAATATATCGTCCACTGGTATGTGGGCAAAATACCTGCTAACGCGGTGAGTCGGAGTGCCTGTGATCACGCAAGCCACCTCTTTTGGACGTGAGGACACAACACGCCAGGGGGAGCTCTCTTTCGAGCCATTTCTTTACCTTTTCGCTTTTAGGTTCCAGAGGAAGACACGGGGATGCCAGACGAGCAACATTACAAGAGTCACCTGCTGAGCATCCGGGACGCAGTGAAGGTCTTGGGTCGAACTGTGGAATCGGTGATCGTGACGTATGCATGGGAGTTGTACTGCCAGAGCTTGCATCGAAACACGTAGAGGAGGGATTCTATACCAATGATACCTGCGTCGTGCAAAGCTTATTCCGCGCTCGAGATGAGTGCTCGTTCGAGAGTTCCCATGAACGTGGGTGTTGGCCGACGGCTTTAAACAAGGCACACCCTCAAACAGCCACATTTCTTTCACGTTGTGTCCCTGCTGGGCCCGTCCACCATTGTTCAGTAATTCTATTGTAAAGAGGCTTTCCTGTGGATTTGGCAGGCTCGGCAACATCATTGATGTAGAATTATTTTTTTTGGTTGGGTACAAACACAGTTAATTAGACTCAGCCGATCAGCCACCATTGTGATCCTACATACGACCAATTCACTCTGCCATTGGCAAATCTTGACTCCCTTGTTTACCACCCCTTATTATAGCCTCTCGCCTCTTCGTGGCCCTGGGTTCTTCTTTTACCTCCTACTGGCTCGGTAGAGGACTGCGTACTGGGCTTCAGGCGATTGAGCGGGTGGGGGTTCTGGCACTAGGCCACCATGTCCTCGACGATGAACGCGGCTGCGAGAAAGCGCGTCTTATCAAATGCAGATGACTCTACAGTGGCTGAGCATCGTAAACGGCCACGTATTTCGCTGTCTTCCACGTCCTCCCAGTCCCAAATCTTCGTGGGTTCCCCGATAGTCGCCACCTGGGTAAGTTTTTACTCGGCTTTTTTTCTGGTGATTTTCTCAGAGTTTGTCTGGCAGTTGGACCGCCTGCCGAAACCGCGTCAGAGCCTGGCTCGTGAAGACATCTATGAGCGGTCGTTTTCCGCTCCCCGTACCCCCTTGAGTCGTTGCTCGTCGTTCTCCTCCCTGTCTCGCGCTGCCAGTCCCGGGTCTTCCATTGCTACCCTCGATCACACAGAGGGTTCTGCGTTCATCAGTCGCTCTGGGATGGAGCTCATGAGGACGTTGTCCACGGCTTCGTTGGCCTCATCGCCACCCTCCGTGTACGTTCCTTCATATGCCGACACATCAGCGAGGTATTACCTCCGTGGCACCAAAACAACGATCGATTTCTCGACGCCAGCTGATGGCTCTATCATTGGTTCAAATGTTTTGAGCTGCTCAGCAGAAAGTTTACTCTTATTTAGCCGAGGGAATAGGGTTCACTACAAGAATCTGATATCGAACGAAGAAGTCGGACAGCTATGCAAGCTACAACAAGAGAACCATGGGGACTTGAGAATCATCGAGTGTGGAGGGATGGATCAGCCAGAGGTGGTAGCATTGGGTACGACCAAGGGGTTCGTGCAGATATGGGACATAAAAGCGAAGAAGATGACAGCTAGTTGGTCGACGAAGGGTGTGGCTGTGATGAAATGGAATGGACCTATATTGACGTTGGGTGGGCTCAAGGGAACGATAAGACACTACGATACTAGGATCAACCCGACATCGAAAATGAAGGAACAGGTCAAGAAAGTCACAAGGCATCAAGTCGTAATCTCGAGCTTGGGATGGAATGTTGAAGGAAATCTATTGGCAAGTGGGGACGAGAGTGGGACAGTGTACTGTTGGGACTCACGACAACAAGTGCCCTTGGACGTCGGCGAGTTCGTGCAGCGACGCAAGAAAATGCAGCACGAGGCCGCTGTCAGGGTTAGTTTTGCAGTCTCACCTTTCTTCCTTCTGTGGGCTGACGTGTGGCTTCGCCTTATCTTTTGGCGTTTTACCTACAACGTTTTTAGGCTTTGGCGTGGTGTCCCTGGCAGCCCAAACTACTGGCTTCAGCAGATATGAGCGGAACAGTTCGGATGTGGAATATCAATGCCAGCCCCTCCCACTCCAATGCAACATCGCCAGGGAAACTCGAACTCGACTCCGCAGTTACGGGGATCCATTTTTCGCCGCATTGCAAGGAATTCCTGACTACCCATGGGGCGCAAACATCTTCAGCATCCGGCTCCCCAGTGATACCCCCCGGTGCCGTCCGAACGGCAAATTCTATATCGGTTTATTCATACCCGTCTTTACGACATGTGAATACCCTTTCGGTTGCTGAGCACCCTATTGAAGGAAGTGTTATGAACCCTAATGGGACGAGGGTGATCGTCTCGGTTCCTAAAGACAACAAGTTGCATGTTTGCGACGTTTGGTTGAAGAAGAAAGAGGTGAAGAGACAGCCGAGCTTTATGAGCTCGTCGACGATTCGGTGAGAGCACCTCGCCATCGGCTAGTTGAGTTCTCTCGTGGTTCATGGTCCTGGAGAACCTTTCTTTCGTTTCACCTTCGCATTGATTATTTTTGTATCCCTCTTTTTTTATTCTTGATTCTTCTTGTATTTTTCTGCAAACCACTAACTATTTTATCATATGCAACCATTGACATAGTTCAAAGACTTGTACGACATATTATATGCTTGCTTTGGCGTATGTTTGTATTGCCCAGAAACAATATGATATGATCTATTGCGTAGAGGTTTATGTGTGGTCACGGTCGCGTGCAGCCGCGACGCGCAAGACGCGTCTGTATTGTTTGGCTACCCGGGGAGGTTCAAATATGCTCACGTGCTTCGCACACTTCCTTTCTCCGCTTGGAGGGAGAAGTGGCTAGTGCCACCGCGGTACAATAATCCTTTAACACCCTCATCTACTCCGAGTCTTTACGCAAAAGATGCCTCTGTAAGCGCTCTAATGCCCCAATTCGTCTGCGATAGCCTGCTCACATTTTCTGTCATCGCATTGTAGAGATGACGACGAACCCAACCCATTCCAAACGCCCGTTCGAATTACCCCAAACTTGAGGAAACGGGCATCACAATCATCCATCAAGCTATCATCCGCAAAGAGGCGCAGGACGCTGGCGATGCTACCCGTGGACGTCGCGGATGATTTACTATTCGATGCAACGGAATTTGCAATTGGTTCCGATTCGGTTCGTCACCAGCTACCGCCGTCACAGCGGAAGTATACTGACTGCGCGATTGCGACTCTCCCTTCATTGCATGATTATAGCCTGATAGATTCGTCCCGCTCCGACCTAAAACCGCTGTCCCACTCAATGCCACACCGCGGACGAATCGAATAAGTCGACAATTGGGATTGACAGATCGCCGGGTGCTTCATTACAAGGACACGGAGAACGTCTCCCCTGCGCGTCCGACCTCTGCTTCGTCATCATCCTCATTATCTACGCCATTGTCGTCATCCTCGACGTTGGCAATACCGCCTTCGAGCGATTCGTCGCGAATGTTCGGATTGTTGCGAAAGAATGCATCTCAGCTGTTTAAACCAACGCCTTCATCGAGTCCGGCTTCAGTCACGCAGAATTTATCGAAGAGTAGGCAATGTGTACTTACTTTGGATGGACCTGGAATCTCCGATGACCCTTTCGCCTTCCCTATCTCGTGGTCTAGACGGAACCTTATTGCCGTGTCTTGCAATAATGCCGTGTTTTATCAGAATTTGGATAATAAGATGGTATCAAAGTTGTGTGAGGTGTCGGAAGTCACTTGGGGGCAGACGAACGTCATTGAATGGGGTGGTGAAGGACAGGAGAATGTCATGGCTTCGGGGACGACAAATGGAGCCGTGATGATATGGGATGCGGAGAGAGGGCAGAAGTTACGCGATTCCGATTGGTGGTCGAATTACGAAGGTGCTGAACCTGTGGGGTGTGTCAGTTGGTTTGAGAGTGTCCTGGCGGTTGGATACCATGATGGACATTTGACATTAATGGATGTAAGGGAGAAGAAGAGCGGAAAGGATGTAGTGGGACATAAAGGAAAGGTATTGGCTGCAAAGTGGAGTACGGATGGAAGTTATCTGGCAAGCTCAGATGATCATGGTTCGGTTTATATATGGGATAAGAGAGGAGGGAAGCATCTGACAGAGTTGGGGACTCAAAGCCATAAAATGCGTCATATTGCTTCTGTGAAGGTATGAGCCAATCTTTTCTTATTTTCTATATGAGACTAATCGTATATTTATAGGCTTTAGCCTGGTGCCCTTGGCAACGTAATCTTCTTGCAACAGGGGGTATGCAACCAGATGGCAAGATTAATATCTGGAATGCACATCTCAACCCTCCTTGTCCGACACCACTGCACACCATTTCTCTTGACACTACCGTCTTCTCGCTGCACTGGTCACCACATTGCAAAGAATTGTTAAGCACCCATGGGCCGTCATTCTCGATCACATCCCGGTTACGAAGGACTTCAACGGAATCGCAAGTTGACCAGCTGCTCAAGCCTGCCGTTACCCCCCTTAGTCACTCGATAACGGTTCATGAATATCCTTCAAAGAAACGACTTTTGGCTCTCAAGGCACATCTTGGACCAGTGTCGCACAGCTGCTTGAGTCCGGATGGAGAAAAGCTATTCACCGTCTGTCCGAAGGAGGAAACCATCAAAATGTGGCATGTATGGGGCAAACCACCCGTCCCTGTCAAAAAGGAGAGCTCGTTCGACAAGTGTGCGATACGGTGATGACATATCTATTTCTATCATTGGTGTACATCCGTGATGAACCCTCTTCTCTTCCTCGCTATCCAATCTTGCTATCCAACCACGTCACACCTCTTTTTCGATTTAACGACCATATTTCTTCCCCTTGAAGTTGCTATCATCTGGCTGCTAGCTTTTGAATTTGTTGCTTGTCAATTATCGTTTTGTTCTCCTTGAATACTCCTTGATTACGAACCCACAATTCCCCTTCTCTGTTCATGTTGTTGTCATGATTTGCTCAAGTTATGTGTAGTGTTAATCGTCGATATGGCATATATTACGATTCATTGTATCCTTACTTTGTGGCATTTGGACACACCAGCGCAGCTAGCGCTGGCGCGTTGTGGGGATGGCTACCGGGCCGGTCGAATTTGAGGACCATTTCGTCGCACGTGAGGCCAAGCCTGGGAGACGGTCGTCACTGTCACAAACGACGACGGCGCAGCCTTCCCTTGATCATTCATATCGCGCTCTAGCCCAGTCTTCCTCGCCGCTATCCCTGGCTTCAAGGACATTCTTTCAACTATAACCGCATTTTGCGACCCCTGATAGCAGATCCAACAACGCGATGGCACCGGCGCAAGAACCAGGAGGTCTGTATAGCACGAGAGCTTCCGCGATGCCCTTGCTCCTCGGCCCGCCCCCGCATATACTGATTGACCCGCTCCATAGTACCCCGAGAATCCCCCAAACCACAACCAATTGGCAATCTACCCTTGATCATATTACTTACAACATGCACTATGTGTGCATTATTCTTGCTATGGAGGAAGGCTAACAGTATTGGAAGGATTGTATCACACCAGTGCGTACCCGCGCAGCTTTGTCTTTGAACTAACTAATTGTGGGATCATATATAATGTAGGATGAAGACATGGACGACCACAGAGGGCAGGGTCCGTTTAAGTACAGACGACGGCCCGGCTGCTACCTCATTTCTTGGAGATGATCCAGCGGATGATTCCGATGATGACGAACCATTGAGTGGTCCAAGAAATCAAAAAGGGACTGGCAATGGTAGCACACAACCAGTTCCTGGTTCTGATGCTTCGGCGAAACCTCAAAACTCCCAAGGCTTGACTGAAGCACAATCATCACCATCACCACGGCCGCCGCTAGCTATCTCGTAAGCGGTTTAAGGATTTACAGCTCAGGTGGATAGCGTATCTTTTGGAGGTGAGCTAGGCACAACATTGTCTGTTTATATGTGCTGGCTGACGCGAGTATTGCCCACGTTGGATCAGGTTTTCTCTTCTGCTTCATTAATAGGACATTCGGCCGTCTGTATTTTACGCATAAATTGAGGATCATGACTCTGCAATATATCCTAATCTCTTGACATATTCCCGTCGAGTTGGCCTGTCAAAACTTTTCTCACCGCAAGCAGCCGCAAGCGCTAAATGAACGCCGCCGAGTCCCTAAGATTGACATAAACACAAGTGGACCGATCGCGAAGTTCTGGGGTCATTGATACACCTAATGGGTGTGGAGAAGAGATTTCAGTATGGTCGACATCTCGGTAAGTCTTAGTTCCTTGCAATCCTCTATTTTTGCGGAGCCCCGCATAACACACATGTTGCACTCTCGCAGACCCTAAGGGGAAGTTTCCGAGCCGCTTCGGACCATTGAATCTTGCGTAGCCTCGTGTTCACTTCGGCTTAACCTGGTGAGGACAAAATCTCGCATATACAAGCTTCTTGAGGGGGATATTGGGCTTCTCTGATTGGGTCTTTTCTGTTCTATTTTGCTTGTCCTCGGTGAAGGATTCTTGATTTCTCGAATTTTTTTTTGCAGTGGTAACCCAAACAGCATCTTAACGCGCTCCTAATTACGCCTTATGCATACCCCAGCGCTCTCGACTCAAAAGGCAAAGCACGTTCAAGCCAAAATGACCAAGTTGGCTACGCTTAAACCAAAATCTGCAAAAATCGATGATCCCCCGCTCTTACCGTTGAAATTCCCCACACCCCCGAAGTTTCTCCCTTGGTCACCAGAATTGTAATGACGGGAGGGCTAACGTACAGATGACCTCGTGATATCATGCGCTTGGGCTCCTCACATATATTTTATCGTGGTTTGGGATGAAACGGCTTGCGAGCTTGCACCTCCCTCCTCTTTTCACCCTGTGCTTTGGACAATGCGACGAGCCTTGCTCACCGTCGCTGGGCTTTATGCCACACTCCAAGGAGTGTCAGCTATTGGCCAAGAAACTTGCGTTACATTCAAGTCCGGACCCGGGACCTTCCCTATCGTTGACAGAGGAAGAGCAACTCCCATCTTCATTTCTGCTGACGACTGGCCCGGTGTTCATCGGGCTGCATTCGATTTCGCGGCGGATATCGAAAGAGTTACGAATGAGAAGCCACAACTGAGGAACGTTACCGCTACGTCTGCAAGATCAGCCACTGCTATCATTGTTGGTACTCTGGGGAAGTCTTCTCTCATTGATCAAGTAGTCAATGCTACGGGATTGGACGTGTCCGGTGTTCGAGGAAACTGGGAATCGTTCATTTCAAGACGGGTGGACAATCCCCTTCCTGGAGTCGATAGTGCCTTTGTCATTGTCGGAGCTGACAAGAGAGGAACCATCTATGCTCTATACGACCATTCAGAACAATTTGGTGAGTATCCCAGCTTTTGACCCAACCTTTCCTGGAGTTGCTAACGACGGTGATAGGCGTATCCCCCTGGTACTGGTAAGTTTAGGCTCTTCCATTCTCTTCTGACCCCTACTTCGTCATTCTGCGGGGTAAGCACTGCATGATACAAATGCGGAGGTCTTCGCCATACTTCCCGGTTTCATGTTGGAAAATATATTAACCGACGGACTGGCACACTCTTTTAGGTGGGCAGACGTACCAACCACTAGACAATCCTCGGTTTTCGTCGCATCCTCTGGATGTTCACATGGATCCCCAACTGTGAAGTATCGCGGTATTTTCATCAATGATGAACAACCTGCGTTGCAAAATTGGGCCATGGAGAAGTTCACAAATGGCACAGGATCTGCAGGATTGAATTCGCCTTTCAACAGATTCTTCTACACTAGGCTATTCGAGTTGTTGCTTAGGTTGAAAGCGAATTATCTTTGGCCCGGTAAGCTGCTCTTCTGCTTGCTTTGAGTCCGGTTCCTTACGAAGCTCTGCCTTCTCAGCCATGTGGGGTAGCGCTTTCGGGACTGACGATGACCAGAACCAGTTCCTGGCGGATTATTATGGTATCGTTATGGGAACTAGGTATGTACTGTATTGGCACATAGGATATCGCACCTGAAATGAGTTGCCTCTCAGCCACCAAGAGCCTATGATGCGTTCAACTCCTAATGAGTTCAGCCTCTTTGAGACCGGACCATGGGATTATACGACTAATAATGAGACGATCAAGAAATACTGGCGCGACGGTGCTAGGCGCGCTAGAAACTTCGAGTCATACTATACCCTTGGAATGAGAGGTTTTGGAGATTGTAAGAGCCTATTCATTCCTCGGAGGATATGCGCTGCTCATCCTGCTCCTTGTGTGTCGTGTGACCCACAGTGCCGTTATCCGAGGAGACAAATATTGCGCTTCTCGAACAGGTCATCGAGGACCAGACTGCAATTCTGAAGGAGGTATACGGAGAAGACGTCAATGTTGAGGACATTCCGCAACTCTGGACCCTCTGTATGTCGACGGACCTCGCTCGATTTAAGCGCCTGTAATGAGATTGCACTTAGATAAGGAAGTTGAAGGCTACTACGATGACGGTATGCGTGTGCCGGACTACGTGACGTTGCTCTGGGCCGATGACAAGTACGTTCTTGTTAATTTCCGGGACTTCCGGTGATGACAAGCTTTGTGGGATGTAGTTGGGGAAATGTCCGACGATATCCTTTTGCATCCGAACGAAATCGTACCGGGGGCGCAGGCGTCTATTATCATGTAAGTGCTTCTCTGTAGAATACTGATTTTGCAAATTGCTCATCGAACGTTTCCTAGTACGATTATGTGTGTATCAAAGGTTTCGGAGATAACTTAATTCCTCGGTCCTGACTACTTCGTATAGGTTGGCGACCCACGAAACTACAAATGGATTACGGTGCGTACTTTTTCTCATGGGAAATATAAATTCCGACGATGACGGACCGCATTCTAGTCGACTCAAATCTCCAAAGTAAATATTGTCCATGTAGGCGCAGTGGCTTGTATTGATATCCTCAATAGGTTTACGAGCAAATGTCCATTGCTGTGGACCGCGAAGCTACTCGCGTTTGGATCGTGAATGTCGGCGACTTGAAACCTTATGAACGGGAAACTGAATTCTTCATCACTTATGGTTGGAATGCGTCTCGATGGGATACTGACAATCTCGACACCTTTGTCACTCAATGGGCGCAGCGAGAGTTTGATCTATCGGCTCGCGATGCTGGTGTCGTCACAGAAATCGTCGCTAATCTTACGAGATTCAATGCCAGACGGAAACCGGAACTCCTAAACTCGACTACCTATAGTCTGATTAATTATCGCGAGTACGTGTTGCTTGATCGAATTTTGATTAATGGGTGTGGGAAGACCGCCACCAATGCTAACGATCCTATTTCTCTATTTTAGGGCCGAGAGTGTGCTTGATGCCTGGACTACGTTAGAAGATGCATCGACAAGGATCTACAATTCCCTTTCTAGGACGATGAAGGCTGCTTTCTATCAACTCGTGCATCACCCTGTTATTGCAAGCGCCAACTTGGGAAGAATTGTGGGTCCATGATTGTTACGAAATAACGGCATTTTTCTCATTCTGCCAAACATCCTAGTATATCTATGCTGGTCAAAATAATTTGAGAGCCTCGCAAGCAAGGGTAGCGTGTAACAACTCCTGAACTCGAAATTTTATTGACAGAGTGACGATAGTTAAGTGCCAATGACCTAGCCCAGAGGGTAGAAGAGCTATTTGATCGTGACTATGACATGGAAACGGATTATCATAGCCTTCTGGATGGTGAGTCATTATTTTGTGTGTGCCTCCTTGATGTCCCCATGCTGAATGCAACGGCCAACAGGAAAATGGAATCAGTAAGTTTACTTTACTGGAATTCTTTTTTCCAGGCTCATCCATTCTTGGGCAGCATGATGGACCAGACCCGTAAGTGTTGGTGCTTTTCAAGCCTTCATCGAGTCATTGACCGGCGTTCCGCAGACATTGGATATTACTATTGGCAGCAGCCCATGGCTAACTCGTAGGGAGCAATCTTGAATCGGATTACTCTGGGGTTGCTGACCGGCAATCTAGGTTGCCCCTTCTTACGAAGGTCCAAAGCCGCAAACAAGCACTTGCAGGCGCGATGAGAATTGTCCCCGAAGGAACTCTCGGAGCATGGTAAGTCCGCTGTATGGTGCGCCTATACTCAGATACTCAATTTCAAATCCATCGAAGGCCGGGAGACAACCCCAACCAATGTGAGCAAGGATATAATTGTCCCCCTCCATCGGTCACACTCGATCAGTTCTCTGCATTCCCCAACAAGTATGTTGACGTTGGCGCCGGCGGTCCGAATTCCTTCGATTTCAAGGTCACATCCAACGCAACGTGGCTCAATATTTCGCCAAATGGGGGATCTATCTCTCCTAGAAACCCGGAGCGACGAGTGTTCTTCAGCGTCAGAAACTGGTCCCAACTTGGCAATGGCAATAATGTGGCCACAGTGACGTTTTCGGCCACCGCAAGAGGTCAACCCACTTTGAATGTTTCTGTTTATGTTTACGCTGTCAAAAGCTCCTTGCCATCAGACTTCAAAGGTTCGCACTTGCCTCGTTGTAAATCAAGACTAGCCTTATTCATCATCCTCCCACATCGGGCATACACAGGTTTTGTTGAAGGAGACGGCGGAATCTCTATTGAAGCAGTCCACAGCACTCGCCGGACTGATGTTGCGGGCGTCAGTTGGCGCGATCTGCCTGGCTATGGCCGTACATTATCTGCAGTAACTCCTTGGCCTCGACTTGGCAACGACGAAGCTAACTTCACCGCTGGTGATGGACCTACTCTGTACGGATCTAATTCGCTTTTTCCTATCGTCCAAGCCCACTGTTATCCTCTTTACCCTTCTCTATCAACGACTTCACGCTAATTGACTCCCTTTACACGCGTACTACAGAGAGTACGATTTCTACAACTTCAACACCATCAAAGGCTCCGGAAACATCACAATTACTACATACGTCTCCCCATCCCTGAACGCAAACGGTAGGGATCGTCCACTTGCTTTGGCCGTTGGGATCGATTCTGGATCCCCACAAACAACTCATTTCATTCCACCCGCTACTCCTGGAAACTTACCTAACCAATGGGGTGGCCATGATGGATGGGTGGCGAACTCGATTGTCTCGATTGTCAACACGTTTACTGGCGTTCAACCGGGTGCACACACCTTGAAGGTAATATTGTGTTCTGATTGCTATTGAAATCCCTCATACCATCGTCCCGCTTCCTTCATTTCGTTCGAATGCCATCCTTTCCTTTCTCATGGAGAGTGGAGTTGCGGACCGTTGACCTGGCCTTTTGCTCCCTTCTAGATCTCGATGATTGAACCCGCTGTTGTTGTCCAAAAAATTGTCATAAGTAAGTGCTATGCTTTACTTAGGATTGAGTACGCTCACACTCTTGTCCACCTTTTTCACAACAGACACAGGAGGTGTCCAGAAGGCCTACCTCGGCCCACCAGAGAGCATCATTGTTTGACCGTTGGCGTACGAAGTCCATCACTTACCAATCAACGATTTTCACACTTGGATCTGTATCCATCAATCTAACATTGTAAATATGACATGTTTGCGTCTCAAATTCCTCCCATTGCTACGACAAGAGTTGTCTAGAAGCTTCAAGAATACATGGCCAAGACTAATAATTTAGCGAGAGGCTGGATATAGTGTCGTGTACACACTGCGATCCAATCTAACAGCTAGGAAGGTCAAAAGGACTGGGGTCATGAAGGCCGTAACGACGGCCACGCAACCAATGACAACTGCATATATGATGTTGTCGCTCCGCCTGTAACCAGTAAAAGCGATTTGTACTGCCGCAGCGGCTCCGGCGAGGACATATCCTCCTTTGACCAGGAGGTTGAGTTCGAATGGGGAACCGCAGTGTCTAATCTGCTTGGAAAACTTGCCAAAGGATTTCAAGGCGGATAAAAGCCCTGCGAAGACTACTAATTTATCGCCGATCAATACCAACAAGATCGCAGTGGCGGTAGGTATTTCTTAAATGCCTGTGCGTTCTTGGACGGAATTGGTGGGTCGGAAAAGTACTTGATAATCGCAAGGATGGCACCTATCTGTGGGGAACACCGTTAGAAAATTCGGGATGCTATGGGATGACACTAAATAAACCACGGCTGGATTACTTACACTTGTGAGATAAGCGGTAGCCTCAAACGCAATATTCGCGTATTGCTGTTCTCTTTGTTGGCCTTGAAGGTCTTTTACCCCATCTCCGTCTTGGCTGCTACATTAGCCTACAACTTGACCGCTGGTTGGACCTCCTACCTCCACCGTCTCCATCTTGACTTTCGGTTTGACCTCCACTTCCGTCATCTCCATCTTGACCTTCGCCTTGTCCTCTAACATCGTTGGCCTGGGGTTCGTCTGGTCCTTTGCGCTGAGTTTCATCTGGTGGGCCAGTTGAGTTGGGTGAGCGTACTATGCAATAAAAAGGCAGTACATAAACAAACCAATTCGAATATGAGTGTCACCTCTACATTTCTATGAGGGACTATTAAATATATAATAAGTAGAAAACAAAAATAGCTAATTATGCATATATATTATGTATTAAAAGCACCTAAATTGTGTCTACCACTGTTATAAAATATAAAATATAATCTAATGCAGTATCAGCCCAGAAATTGCCACATTTTAAGGAAAAAGACGAGAAAGAGCATGCAGCAGTGAAGTCTGGGAATTGCCACATTTATGGGGAAATTGCCAAGAGGGGGTGTCTACATGTTGAGCCCTAAGTGTTGGCTATCAATTTTCAGGACTTACCACACTTTATGCAGCAAAAACCAAGGGGAAGCTGCGTTGAAAAGACTGAGTCCTACACTTACATTCCAGACTCGGAATTAGTGGGAGCCTGGTTTGACAATTCAACATGCTATTGGTTTCAGTTACATATATAACTGTTCATGATATACCAACTTCAATGAGGGATACTGTGAAACACATTTACAGAGACTGAGATGCTGCTCAAATGAAATACTGTTGCGAAAGCTGGGTGCTAAGTTGATGCAGTAGAGCAATGGGAAATGTGTAGCAGCTGATAACATGATTTGCTGAGGCATATCATTAAGTACACAGTTCACAATTTCCATGCAAGCACATACCTTATAATTATCCATTTCAAAAGGGTATAAAGCAATGTGTAGGTTGGCTATTTTGGGGGCCACTCGATTGAACGACTTGAAGCAATGTATATATTTATCGATTATGAATTTTTTGGGCTTCAGATATAAACAGAGACACCTGAGGGCAGAGAAGAACCCCACATCAAGCTCTGTGTTCATTACTTCGGTTAATCCCTCTAAATATGAATCATTTGGCTCATAGAAAAGTGTGAGGCCTATTACATTCTTGAGAGAGCCCACCTTCTTATGGAGCATGATGGCTAGTTCCTGTGGGGCACACTGAAAATACTTGAGGGATGGAAGGAATCCAGGATGGATGTGTTGCGGAAGCAATTTTATATCTCTGCCCTCTCCTTCCCAATGGTTGAGTACAAGATCCTCGATTGTTGAGTGGTTGTTGAGAAAATGAATAATTTCGGGCTTCACATGCTCTGCCACCTCAATTTTGAAGTATAAAAATTTTAATACTGGAAACTTCATGTAGAATATTGCAAGAGGTGTTGTTAATGTCCCATCTGGAACCAAGAGGGTTATTCTGGTGAGCGTTTGATGAGAGGATGCAAAGGGAGAAAGAGGTAATCTTGTGGGATGAACTAGTACAAAAATTGGTTAGTCCAACAAATACTGTAGAAAAGGGACGAAAAATGCATACAGGAGGAGATGAGGTAATTCAATCCTGTCATCGTAAACTCGTTATCCACAATATTCTTGTCCTGGATACCTCCTACGTGATCTAGCTCTGTGATTTTGCAATGCCTTGCAATCGCATCAAAGAACCTTCGCTGACTTGGTTTATCTCTTAATGGAATCAATCCGTAAAGGCACAGTCTTCTCAAGCCAGTCATACTAGGCATAGCACGGATAAGGGCCAAGATGACATGCTCCCAGAAAAGACTGTTCATCCCGTTTCTGAGTAGAATGACCCGAATCTGGGAGGCAAGGTGCGGGTTCCGATTGAGCAGATTGCATGTAGACATGAAATTGGGTATTTCGGATCTGTTCCTGAGCGATAATTCTCGGTATAGGATAGGCCGGAAAGCCTCCAAGAAGAGGGAGCAAGTCGAACATAACCTGCATAAATCGTGCTGTTTGAGATAGAATGCTATTCCCTCCCAAATATCCTGAGGCACGTCGTCTAAATTGTTGGGAGCTATAGCCGAGATGTCAGCGGTGGTAGTAGGATTGTTGCATCGAGGGTGAAATTTGCGTTGAAGCCACTTCCACGAGAACCAGGGCATGATGCGAGCGTCGAGCGTCGACAGTGAAGGAGTATAATTGTTACTCCTGTTTCACCATCTCTGTGCCATTCAAGTCAGCAGTGCAAATAGGAGTTGAGTGTAGCGTGCTACCCTACAGTGACTAGCATTTCCGCTGATTCCGAAACAGACTGGTATCCAAAGGGACCTGGTTGGACAGCTTGGCAGCGCATGCAAGTAGGTTTCGCCAGCAAAATTATTATACAGTGCAAATCTGTACACTAATTGCGTCAGAATCAAGAATCAGTTTTCTTCTCAACGGCAGGTTAAAACCCTTCCTAGACATATATCGTACGCGCCACTCGTTTAAAAATACATTCATTCTTCCTTCAACCATCTCTACTCCAGCGTCTCTAGATCCCTAACCAGCGTTGAGACCTGAGAACGCATCACCCAATCTAGAGTTTTATGCAACACGAGCAAGGAGGGCCTTAAAGTCCGACGACGCCAAACCCCATCTATCCAATAGCGTCTCTTCTGATGACTTGGAAATTTCGCTATCAAAGAACGATTTGAGGTCTTTCTTTTGCGTGGGGGAGAGTGGGCCATCGCATGTAAGAGCGTAGTTATGGAGGAGCCTAGGGAGTAAATTGGAAGGAGGAAAAAGGGAGATTAGTCTATGCCAAACAACGACTTGGGTTCAATAAAAAACAGCGCATATAATGATGGAGAAGGATTATATGAAGTGGTGGAAAGCTAAACACAACGTACTGAACGGTCTTTTCCTCGAAATCGACATCGGGTCCTTCCATTTCTCCATCTTCGCCATACGGAAGGGGGTTTACCAAACTCGAGATTATGGCATCCAGAATTCCATACTTTTCGATTGCCTTAAGGGTAAGGTTAGACGTTACGACTCGTTCTGGGTTGGTTAGGTGGACGGCGTGGGAGTTGGGGTGTACGGGCTGGTTTTGGTCATTCGGTGTATCAGGGGTATGGAGGTTGGCGGAGGAGAGGGAGGAGGCAATTGTATGTGGAGCGGTTGGCGTCAGGAGGGTACTAAAGAGGAATATTGTCTTTCGTCGTACAGCAATCTCTGGATCTTTTCAATGTAGTAATTAGGCTAGAGAAAAAACGGAGACGACGGAAATAGGAAAAGTACCTTGAAGGGATTCTTTTAATTTTTCCCAACCGTGGACGTCTGGATCACTGAGAGCTTCGACTGCTGGTGCGTTATGCTTGAGTAGGCCAGAGATTGTATAGAGTGCTCGCGATCGGGTCTTCAGGGTGGAGGAAGGTGAGGACGTTAAGAAGGAAATTAATGTGGGTAGAGGCTTATATGCCATATACTGTCGAGACGGTCGCGCTCAGCAATATGCATCAGATGGAATGCACGGGTATACTCACTGCATCCTGTGCTGCTGGGTTATTTTGTAGAGCCGTTCCTATAACCCATAGAGCATGCATTTTGATATCGGGCGTCGATGTCTCTGCTGTGAGCAGGTTTTGCAGAGGTTGCCACATCTTGAGTTTTTCCAAGTCTATTCAAGAAAATAATCGCCATCGTGAGCGCTATTGCGCTATACACAAGGAAGGCACACAACGCACTGTTCGCATTGTCAATTTGTTCAATAAGCTACCAACTTCAGTTGAGACTAGATTACTTTCAGGGAAGAAATATCAATGACGTACCATCTCGAGTTGATCAAGAGCATCAACGCGCGCCTCTTCGCTGCGAGCTGTATCAAGAGCGGCGTCAAGATTCTCCTTCATCAACACCGCGTCTGGCTTTCCTAGGATCATGTCGATGATTCCTGGATCCAGATTCTTCAGGTTTCTTGACTCGCCGGCGGGTTGAGGAGCTGATTCTCCCGGCGTGGAGTTTTCGATGGCCCAGCGAAGAAGAGATTGCATAGTATCTGCTCTGATTTCTGCTGGTGTGGTGAGGGTGGAGGGAGTTTAGGGTGGAGGGAGTTTAGACAGCAGTCGTCGAGGGATTAATAAATAAGTATTTCCATTCGAGCAGGTGGCGGAATGTGCTCGAACGCTCGGCCCGTTGAGTCCGCGACCACGTGCAGCGTGAGAAGAAAGATAAGACGTTCAATGCCAGCAGTTTTTTTGCTTTACCTCGATGCAACCAGTACGGTGAGTGATCTCGTTGCGCTTTCGTTGTCCTTTGCATGGATGCTGTGATGATTCAACTCAATACCATACTTTACCACATTCCGAATACCCTTGTGGAATACTTTATCGATTTCAGCCTTGTCTGATTTTTTGTTGTGTTTTTTACGATTTGGATCTACTGACCTATCTTAACTTTCAGGTATTCCAGGATCGAGGGCTTTGCTCGGTTGACTGGTCCTTGTGAGTATAGGTTTCCTTCAGAAGTGCCATATCCCCCTTGCTTCTTGATGAAATTTTTCGATGGGCGGACAGAATGCCCTTCTCCCACACCAAAGTCTTCAAGTGTACAAACGAAGGCGGGAGCGGTGCTTGTTGATATACATTGATTCACTGACCTTCTACTCTTTCATTCTATTTGTCATCCCGATGTTTGATATCATTGCTAACTCGATACCCTTCCTGCAGGGAGAGTACGATATTCTAATCCTAAACCTGTTCTAATTGTATTTCATAATACACATTTTCCCATAACATTATCCAGCCCTTGTGCAATACGCCATTCTTTCATGGGCGATCTGAATTGCGACAAATAAGAGCCAACCTGATCGACGAGTTCGATCTACTTGGCTGACAAAGACTACTAGTGAGTATGGCTTTAAGGCAGGGACATGACTGAATTCCAGCTACACCCGTTCAAACCAATCTGCATGACGTGTCCGTTAGCGCAAATATCCTATGATAAGTTTATTCAGGAGTTCGCCAGCGGTCCTCCAGTGACCGAACAGGATAGGAGGTCGTTTGGAAACTTCAATCAACTTCGCGGTATGCGAAGCGATTCTTCGAGCATTCTTCATGCAGACCTGGTTTGTATCGATACGCGATTGAAGTCTGTTTACAAGCTTATGGTCGTTTGCAGTGTGCTGCCTTGTCTACCGCGCTGGGTCACAACTACGAGCCTATCATCACTGCAAGTTGGTCCGAGCATAATGACATGCTGTTTCCGGAGATGTGCTTCGTTCCCTATACAAAGCAGATGCCACTCACACCCAAAGCCCTATTTCATCCATCATAGCATTCGCCGACGTGAATACTCAGCAAGACTCGAGCCCCTTCGACGCCATATCGAGCAATGACACCTTTGAACAGCTCGCCGGCCGCGCAGCTGCGACACAGAATTGCCAACACCGCATATTTCTGTTCTCCTACTCCATCCACGATGAAAGGGCTTGGCTAGTCCGATGGGATTGTGCAGGTATCGTTATTTCTCGACCATTCAACTTTGTCGATGAATCCCTTAAACTACTCAATTTCATATTCAAACTCGGTCGCATGAGCCCCGCTCAGCTTGATTACGACCCCAGCGTCTGTCCGGCAACGCCAGAGGAAGTCGAAATCATGTTCAATTTCTCGACTCTGGTAGAGGTGCATATGCAATGTTATCAGTAATCAAAGACATACCCAATCCAGCGCGTTGTCGTGCAAGACGACGACATGCAGAAGAGTTTTCTCATAGGCCAACTCCATTCATCAGCTGATTGTTGTACAGAATGGTCAACTCGTGGGTACATCTCACTTGATATAACTCAACCCGACAAACCAGTGTTAGTCTACCTCAAGGACTGCTGGCGGATCGATTCGCTACGGCATCACCCCGAGTGTGATACGCACAGCAGGTTGAACGACGCAAAAGTAGCATTCATCTCAACGGCTATATGCGGGGGCGATATTGGATCCCCACCTCAACGTACCGTAACTCAAGACTTTCTACCTTCAAGTCCCTAACAACTTGAATCCCCCTTAATGCCATATCCACCACCGTCTGGTTCTCGAGCAAATTGGAATGCTACTTGGTGACCTCGAAGATTCGCGAAACGTATGCACCGCGTTATGCGATGCGATGTTGGGTGCGTTCTGGTGTTTCCCTGTGCTTAGGGCTTGTGTTCATGAGCAACATTCAATTTTAGCTCATCGAGATGCCTGGGGAAAGGAAAGGCAGGTTTCCTACACCGCGACGTTGACTACCACAACATCCTTGTCGATCCCACCCGTCTCGACACATCGCATGGCACCGGCTTTGGTCTGCTCTGCAATTGGGATCTATCCATACACAAACAACAGCTAAACGACGAACCGCCAGAAAAAACGCGCTCTGCGAGTAGCTATACCATTAATCGAAGCGACAGCATGACGAACGATGGACTATTTGTTCAGGGTACTTGGGCCTTCCTCTCAGCACTATCCACCTACTACCCGCTCAAACCCTACGCCCTCTCCGATGAAATTGAATCCTTCATCCACGTCCTCACCTGGCTCCTCCGCTACTTCCCCGTCACCCCGAAATCCCACTTCCCCTGGTCCTCCAATCCTTCTTCGAAGGCCCCGGTCAAATAGAACTGGGCCTCCCAGACGGACACAAAATCAACGCCAGCTCTCGCGCCAAAATCACCTGGATGCGTCGGGGAGCGCCGCCCTTTGAGGTGCACAGGTTGCCCAGCCCGGCGTTTGGTCGACTTGTCTTGACTTTGTTCCAACTCTGCAAGGAACATTATGATGATCTTGATCTTGACGGTCCAGCAGGGATGGCACGCTATCGTCCCCAACCCAAACCGCTAGACCCAGATCTTCCACATACGAGTCAGCCACAGGGTGAACCCCGTGTTTGGTCCACTGAATACACAGTTCCGCATTACCCTCATTCCCCCGGCCCGCCGACGCCACCACCGACGCCGCCGTTCCAAGTTGGACGTCAGCCTTTGAAGGATCATAGTGCAGTTATGTCGGTATTCCAGCACGCGGTTAGACACTCAGGTGAATGGATTTCTGGTGATAACAAGGATCACGAGGATGCGTTTGAATATTCGGGTATGGAATACGACTAGGAGCTCAAACCTCAACGCTCTAGTACTACCCCCAGACTTCGGAAGCGGCGAAAGACACTCACAGTTTCGGCCTCATCCCCTATGCTTCATGTCAAAATTGATTTATACTGTCTTCGGTTTATTCGGTCAGGCTGCAATCTTTATGGCGATTGAGAACATGCCATCCCATTCATTGTGTTGCAAGTGAAACGCGTCAAGTAACAGTCACGCGTCACGTGTCGTCAACCACTAATTAACGTGTTGATGAGGCCACACGCAGCGTTTATGGACAATTCTAGGATCAGGTGTACCCATTCGCCACCATAATGATATTGAGACGAAGTCTACGCAGAGGGATATCACCAGCAAGGAGCGCCAATTTCACATATGAATGGGCGGTTCATAAGTCGCCCATGAATGATGACGATGCCTATCTCGTGGTCTAGACGGAACCTTATTGCCGTGTCTTGCAATAATGCCGTGTCTTATCAGAATTTGGATAATTAGATGATATCAAAGTTGTGTGAGGTGTCGGAAGTCACTTGGGGGCAGACGAACGTCATTGAATGGGGTGGTGAAAGACAGGAGAATGTCATGGCTTCGGGGACGACAAAGGGAACCGTGATGATATGGGACGCTGAGAGAGGAAAGAATTTATGCGATGGTCGAGTTACAAATGTGCTGAACCTGTGGGATGTGTTAGTTGGTTTGAGAGTGTCCTGGCGGTTGGATACCATGATGGACATCTGACATTAATGGATGTAAGGGAGAAGAAGAGTGGAAAGGATGTGGTGGGGCATAAAGGAAAGGTATTGGCTGCAAAGTGGAGTACGGATGGAAGTTATCTGGCAAGCTCAGATGATCATGGTTCGGTTTATATATGGGATAAGAGAGGAGGGAAGCATCTGACAGAGTTGGGGACTCAAAGCCATAAAATGCGTCATATTGCTTCTGTGAAGTTATAAGCCAATCTTTTCTTATTTGCTATATGTATGAGATTAATCGTATACTTATTTACACTACCAAACAGAAAGTGCAGGAGAGGTCGACACACAATCAAAACCCAAGCTCTAGAGGCAACAACAGGGATTATATTCTACAAGCGTTGTAATCCTGTGTAGCATAAGCACTATTTCAGATACTAAGGATAAAGAATTACCTGTCTTGTGTTTATGTACTATTCTCTAAAAAATACCCAAGCCAATGAAATTCTTGTCATTTTTTTTTGAGATACGCTAGCGCTGTCTGCAAGCTGTGTACATGCACTATTAGCTTTCACGGAGGACACCTCCCCTGTGCGTCCATGGACTGCTGGTAGTGGCAATGCAGTATTTCAAGAGGGAACCTTATATTTGGTGATATACTGTGCAATTCTTTCGAAAGGAACAGTGTTAGTTCATTCACAAGAAAAGGTGTAAAAACGCCATGTAAGAGAACGCAGTAACAGTGAATGTGAGCGACACTCTTTGCATCGAGGTACCTCAGGCTGCCGATTTGCAATTCTGGTGGAAAATATGGTAGGATAACGGCATCCTGCAGGACAGATGCGCACATCAGTGCATACATGTACAAAGGGTAATAGGGATCAGACTGGAGATAAGTTGTTTTTGGACATTTTGATACGCAGATGAGCGCTCGTTGGCCTGATCAGTCCAAGCTTCTGGACGAGAATCGTGGAGCAACTGGTATGTTTTGGTCACTATAATGTTCTCAACACGTAGCTGCTTCGTATTGCATGCATGTGATCAACGCAACTTGGTTGGTAGGCGGGACCTGAAGAGAGCAGGCCTTGCATATAACAAAATAATTAAGCCCGCACCACAATGAAAATCAAGTCCAAGATGGATTCGCTCAAGTAGTGTCATACACTAATAGACGAGGTACCACAAAGACTTCATTCACCAAATAATTAACGAATAGACAAGTACTAATAGCGAGACGAAATGCCAGCATGGGTAACCGAACTAGTACGAGACTCTTCACGTTCTTTGTATACACATCCTCATCTCGGACTGTAATACTATTATTACAATTGCTCGATACTCGAGAAAAAAAAACCAGCTTGGGCCATCAAAGAGAAATGAACGATCATGGCTTTCTGTAATCGTACACACGGACGAATGAAGAAAGAGGAGAACGAAGAGGAATAATCTAGGCGAAGAGCTTGAGTGATGAATGGGCGATGAAGAAGAAAGAAAGAAAAAGCGACAAAAAAGCTTGGAAAGTTGGCGCAAAGGATGTGAACGGAAATCGAGGGTGTATGTAGTATGCGATGACAGTTGAGAGTTAAATATGCACAATGTACTAACAACATCGAAGAGAGAGAGAAGAGATCGTTGTTAGAGGATGAAAGTGAGACGTGTATGCGTGTGGATATGGGAGAGGGAGCACGGGGCAAGTCGTGATATTCGTGTCATGAAGAAAATGAGAAATCTCGTCCGATAAGAAAAAAAGCTCGAATTGTATTGGATATGTTGTTGAATTGAAAATTGTAGCGCATGAAAATTGAGAAAAGAGGAAGGAAAAGAGTTGAGATGGGAGTGAGGACTTGAATTATGGTTTGAGAGAACATAGTTGAATAATGCAGGAGAAGTGAATTGGTAGATGATGCATGGATGAGATGATAGCCGCATGAAGAGAGGAATCTCTGGGAGAGACAGGGACATGGTGAGGGAGGAGCGCAACAATAAGGACACGTGAGGGGATTAGGAAAGATGGATAGAGAGGATGTACAACATAATCGTGGTGTGATTTCGCGGAAATGCTCGACCAGCAATCAAGGTGAGTAGGGTCACGGACTGAACGGTGCGCGCGAACGAATCGCGCATCGTAGACCGGCTCCGAGACCGGCTCTCGACTTGCAGGGCTGTACTGCTGTCATGGCCATCATCAAGCCTGCCACGATGCTGGTTGTGGCTCAGAAAGAACCAATTAGCGGAGAAAGGTGCTTGGTTGGAACAACAAGCGCATCCTGTCCAACTCCGCCTGGCAGTTTACGCTCTGATCCTCCATCCGTCTCCTTTCCTGTTCACCTTGCCAATCCCACCGAATCCCTCCCTCACGGCCAACCACAGCCCAGTGCTACACACGATATCCTTGATCTCTTCCGCTGTGAGCGTGATACCTGCATATCCTGGCGTAGACGAGTTGTGATGTGGGTCGACAGGGCCTAGAGAACGTTAAGGGTACATCAGTCATATGCACCACCACGCATATAATCAGCCAAAGCCAGGAAACAGGGTGAAGGAAAATCGCAAAAGATAGGG